>AWOL01S0024664.1:27500-35544 GCA_000715115.1 Nicotiana otophora | reverse complement strand
GCTCTTTTTCTCGAATTTTACTCTTAGAAACTCCTATGTTCGAAGCAAGATGTTGTCTAATTAGACCAGGAATTACAAATGTCTGGAAAAGTTTCCTATTCAAAGATCAACCCCCTGGCTCTGTGTTTTCACATCGAGAATTATTTGCATTCCGTTTTGACATTATTTAAATTAGAAAACAAAAGATTCAAGTTCGAATATTTCTCTTCTTCTCGAAGCTTCCTTTGTAACTCCCGGAACTTCTTCGTAGCCCGATCCCCAAGGACCATGATTGGGAATTGTTTGATCGTCTTTCTCTGAGGAAGAGTCAAAATAGAATCAACTTGAATCCAGGACCTCTATTCGAAATTTGAGCTCATTAGTTTACCCCCATCTATCTGAATGATCGGTCTCAACTCAGGAGGCCCATGCAGAAGGCGTAGGCTATAGCACACAAAAATATGTTAATTAGGCGAAATTCTTGTTTTATGGCTCTAAAACACCAAAAAATAAGGAACAGTCAGGGATAGGCTGTGACTATTATTACTTAGTTCCTTTTTTATGGTCTGAAAAGTTTTTAGGTGATCCGGGTCTGGTGGCGCGGGCCTATGCAGAAGGCGTGGGCTATAACACAAGAAAATCTAGGAATCAGGCGAAATTCTATTTTTATGGCCCTAAAACGCCAAAACATGAGTAGAAGTAATGGCGAGGCAGTGACTAATATTATTTAGGTTGATTTGGATGGTCCGGCAAAAGTTTAGGCAATCGGGGTCTGGTCACCCGGGCCCATGCAAAAACATGGGCTATAGCACACAAAAATCTAGAAATCGGGCATTATTCTAGTTTTATGGCCTTTATACGCCAAAAACAAAGAACTGTCAAGGCGAGGAGGTGACTATTGCTCCTTAGGTCATTTTTGAGGGTCCGACAAAATTTTAGGCGAGCGGTGTCCGGTTGTCCAGGCCCATGGAGAAGGCGTGGGCTATAGTACACGAACATATATGAATCAGGTGGAATTCCAGTTCTTTGGCCCAAAAACGCCAAAACCCGAGTAACGGTCATGCCGAGGCAGTGAAGATTTTTTATTTGTATTGTTGTTTATGGTGTGACAAAATTTTAGGCGATCCTAGGCGCGCTGACCCATATAGCAAGCGTGGACTATATAGCACACGAAAATAAGGGAATTTGATAAAATTCAGGTTTTATGGCCTTAGAACGCCAAAAGATGAGGAACAATCATGGAGTGGTGGTGACTATGGTTCCTTAGGTTGTTTTGGATGGTCTTACAAAATTTTAGGCGATCTGGGTTTGGTGGCTAGGGCCCATATAGTAGGCGTGGGCTATAGCACATGAAAATCTTGGAATTGGACGGAATTCTAGTTTCATGGCCTAAAACGCTAAGAAATGAGTAACGGTCATAGAGAGGCAGTGACTATTATTCCTTCGATTATTTTTTATGGTCCGACAAACCTTTAGACTATTCGGGTCTGGTGGCCCGGGTCCATGCAGAAGGCATGGGCTATAGCACACGAAAATCTAAAAATCGGACGGAATTCCATTTTATGGCCCTAAAATGCCAAAAAATGACTTACAGTCATATTGAGGCAGTGACTATTGTTCCTTACTCATTTTTATGGTCCAGCAAAATTTTAGGCGATTTGGATCCGGTAGCCCGGGCCCATGCAAAAGGCTTGTGCTATAGCACATGCAAGTCTGGGAATCGGGCGCAATTCCAGTTTTATGGCCCTAAAATGCCAAAACATGAGGAACGGGCATGACGAGGCGGTGACTATTGTTCCATAGGTCAATGTAGATGATTCAAAATTTTTTTAGGCAATTGGGGTCCGGTGGCCGGAGCACATGCAACAGGTGTGGGCTGTGGCACACAAAAATTTGGAAATCAGGCAGAATTTTATTTACATGGCCCTAAAATACCAAACAATGAGTAACAGTCATACAAAGGCGATGACTATTGTTCCTTATGTCGGTTTTGAGGGTATGAAAAAATTTTAGGCGACCCAGGTCCGGTTGCCCGGGCCCATGCAGAAGGCGTGGGGGCTATAGCACACGAAAATCTTGGAATCAGGCGAAATTCGAGTTTAGTGGCCCTAAAATGGCAAAAAACGAGGAAGGTCACGGTAAGGCGGTGACTATTGTTCCTTAGGTCATTTATTATGGCCTGACAAATTTTAGGCAACGGAATCCGGTGGCCCGAGCCCATGCAACCGGCATGAGCTATAACACACAGAAAACTAGGAATGAGATGGAATTCCAGTTTTATGGTCCTAAATGCCAAACATGAGGAACGATCATGGCAAGCCGGTGACTATTATGCCTTAGGTCATTTGTTATGGTCCGGAAAAATATTTGGCTTTCCTGGTATGGTGGCCCGAGCCCATGTAGAAGGTGTGGGCTATAACAAACGAAAATATGGGAATTTGGCGGAATTCAAGTTTTATGACCTTAATATGCCAAAAACGAGGAACGATCATGGCGAGGCAGTGACTATGGTTCTTTAGGTCGTTTTGGAATGTCTGACAAACTTTTAGGCAACCCGTGTTCGGTGGCCCGGGCCCATGCAAAAGGTGTGGGCTATAGCACACGAAAGTTTGAGAATCAGGCGGAATTCTAGTTTTATTGTCCTAAAACGCTAAAAAATGAGTAACGGTCATTGAGAGGCGGTGACAATTGTTACTTATGTAGTTTTTGATGGTCCAACAAAATTTTAGGCAATCCTGGTCTATAGGCTCGGGCCCATCCAGAAGGCGTGGGCTATAGCACACAAAAATCTGGAAATCAAATAAAATTCCTGTTTTACGGCCCTAAAATGCCAAAAAATGAGGAAATATTATGGAGAGGTAGTGACTATAGTTCTTTAGGTTGTTTTATATGGTCTAGAAAAATTTCAGGCGATAGGGGTCCGTTGGGCCATGCTCATGCAGAAGGCGTGGGTTATAACACACAAAAATCTGGGAATCAGGTGAAATTTCAGTTTTATGAGCCTAAAATGCTAAAAACCGAATAACGGTCATGGCGTGGCGGTGACTATTGTTTTTTAGGTCATTTGTGAAGGTCCGACAAAAATTTAGGAGATTAGGGTCTGGTTGTCTGAGCCTATGCAGAAGGCGTGGGCTATAGCACATGAAAATCTGGGAATCAGATGAAATTCTAGTTTTATGACCCTAAAATGCCAAAAATGTGGTACGGACATGGCAAGTATGTGACTATTGTTACTTAGGTCGTTTCTGATGGTCCGGCGAAACTTCAGACGATCAAGGTCCAGTGGTCCATGCCCATGTAGAAAGCGTGTGCTAGCACACAAAAATTTAGGAATCAGGCGAAATTCCAGTTTCATGGTCCTAAAACGCCAAAAAACGAGTAATGGTCGTGGAGAGGCGTTGACATTTGTTCCTTAGGTCGTTTTTTATGGTCCAACAAAATTTTAGGCGATTCGGGTTCTTTGGCCCGGACCCATACAAAAGTTGTGGGATGTAGCACATACTTATGTGGGAATCGGGTGGAATTATAGTTTTATGTCCTAAAACGCCAAAAGATGAGGAACAGTTATGGAGAGGCAATGACTATTGTTCCTTAGGTCGGTTTTGGTGGTCCGGAAAAATTTCACGCGATCGGGATCCGGTGGCGTCGGCTATAGCACACAAAAATCTAGGAATCATGCAAAATTCCAAAGTTTTGGCCCTAAAGGCAAAACAATGAGTAACGGTCATGGAGAGGTGGTGACTATTGATCCTTAGTCTTTTTTATGGTCCGGAAAAGTTTTAGGCAATTCGGGTCCGGGTGCCTAGGCCCCTGTAGATTGCGTGGGCCATATCACATGAAAATATGGGAATCGGGAGCAAATCTAGTTTTATGGCCCTAAAACCCCAAAAATAAGGAATGGTCATGGAGAGGCAGTGACTATGGTTCCTTAAGTCATTTTGGATGGTCTAACAAAATTTTAGGTGACTCAGGTCCGGTGGCCCGAGCCCATGCAGAATGCGTTGGCTGTAACACACGAAAATCTAGAAATCGAGTCGAATTTCAGTTTTATGGCCATGCAACGCTAAATAATAAGTAACGATCATGAAGAGGAAATAACTATTGTTCCTTAGGTCGGTTTTTATGGTCATAAAAAGATTTAGATGATCCAGGTCTGGTGGCCCGGGTCCATGCAGAAAAACGTGGGTTGTAGAATTCGAAGATATATGAGTCGGGTGGAATTCAGTTATACGGCCCAAAATGCCAAAAATGAGTAATGTTCATGGTGTGGCGGTGACTAATGTTCCTTAGGTCATTTTTGATGGTCCGGCAAATTATAGGCGATCGGGGTCCTATTGCCAGAGCCCATGTAGGAGGCGTGGGCTATAGCACATGAAAATTTATGAATCAGGTAGAATTCCAGTTGTATGGCCCAAAAATGCCAACAAATGAGGAACGGTCATGGAGAGGCGGTAACTATTGTTCCTTAGGTCATTGTTGATGGTCCGGTAAAATTTTAGGCGATCAGAGTCTGGTTGTCCGGGCCCATAGAGACGGCGTGGGCTATAGCACTCGAAGATATGGGAATCAGGTGGAAATCCAGTCTTATGGCCCTAAAACGCCAAAACACGAGCACTATTCATGGCGAGCGGGTGACTATTGTTCCTTAGATAATTCGTTATGGTATGGAAAAATTTTAGGCGATCCGTATCGGGGCGCCCATGCCCATGTAGAAGATGTGGGCTATAGCACACGAAAATCTGAGAATGAGGCGGAATTCCAGTTTTATGGCTCTAAAACGCAAAACAAAAAAATGAGGAACGGTCATGGAGAGGTGGTGACTATGGTTCCTTAGGTCGTTTTTGATGGTCTGGTAAAATTTTAGGCGATCTGGGTCTGGTGGCTCGGGCCCATATAGAAGGCTTGGGCTATAGCACACGAAAATTTGGGAATTGGGGGGGGGGGATTGCAGTTTTATGGCCCTAAAATGCTAAAACATGAGTAACAGTCATTGAGAGGTGGTGACTATTGTTCCTTAGGTCCTTATTTATTATCCAACATAATTTTAGACGATCAGGGTCCGGACGCCCCGGCCATGCAGCAGGCGTGGGCTATAACACATGAAAATCTGGGAATCGGGCGGAATTCCAGTTTTAAGGCTTTAAAACGTGAAACAATGAGGAACAATCATGGAGAGGTGGTGACTATGATTCCTTAGGTCATTTTGGATAGTCTGGCAAAATGTTAGGCTATCCAGGTCTGGTGTTCCGGGCTCATATAGAAAGCATGGGCTATAGCACAAAAATTTCTGGGAATTGGGGGGAATTCCAGCTTTATGGCCCTAAAACGCTAAAACATTAGTAACGATCATGGAGAGACTGTGACTATTGTTTATTAGGTCATTTTATATGGTCCAGCATAATTTTAGACGATTCGGGTCCGGACGCCCTGGTCATGCAGCAGGCATTGGCTATAGCACATAAACATATGAGAATTAGGCGGAATTTCAGTTTTATGGCTCTAAAATACAAAATAAATGAGGAATGGTCATGGAGAGACGGTGACTATGATTTCTTAGGTCATTTTGGATAGTCTATCAAAATATTAGGTGATCTAGGTCTGGTATCCCAGGCCCGTATAGAAGGCGTGTGCTATAGCACACGAATATTTGAGAATTGAGCGAAATTTTAATTTTATGGCCCTAAAACCCTAAAAGATGAGTAACAGTCATGGAGAGGCGGTGACTATTGTTCCTTAGGTTGATTTATACAAGCCAACATAATTTTAGACGAACAAGGTCTGGTGGCCCGGGCCCATGCAGAAGGCGAGGGATATAGCACACGTAAATATGGGAATCAAGCAAAATCTCATTTTTATGGCCCTAAAATGCCAAAAAGTGAGTAACAGTCATATAGAGGTAGTGACTATTGTTCCTTAGGTCATTTTTTATGGTCCAAAATTTTTTTAGGCGGATCCAGATCCAGTTTCCCGGGCCCATACAGAAGGTGTGGGCTATAGCACACGAAAGTCTAGGAATCAGACGGAATTCTAGTTTTATGGTCCTAAACTTCAAAAAATGAGGAACGGTTATAAAAAGGCGATGACTGTGGTTCCTTCGGTCATTTTTATGGGCCGATAAAATTTAAGACGATTCGGGTCCGGTCGCCTGGATGCATGCAGATGGTTTGGGCTATAGCACACGAAAAGCTGAGAATCAGGCGGAATTTCAGTTTTATGGTCCTAAAACTCTAAAAGACTAGTAACGGTCATGGAGATACAGTGACTATTGTTACTTAGGTTGTTTTTATGATCAGGAAAAATATTGGGTGCTCCAGGTACGGTGGCCTGGGCCCATGCAGAAGGCGTGGTAGCACACGAAAATATGGGAATCGGTAGAATTCCAGTTTTATGGCCTTAAAATGCCAAAATTTGATGAACGGTCATGGCGAGGCGGTGACTATAGTTCATTAGGTCATTTTGGATTGTCCGGCAAAATTTTAGGCGATCTAGATTTTATGGGCCCGAGCCGATGCAAAAGGTATGGGCTATAGCACACGAAAATCCGGGAAGCATACAGAATTCAAGTTTTATTGTCCTAAAACGCTAAAAAATAAGTAACATTCATTGAGAGGTGGTGACAATTGTTCCTTATGTTGGTTTTGATAGTCTGACAAGAATTTAGGCAATTCGGGTCCATTGGCCCGAGTCCATATAGAAGGCTTGAGATGTAGCACACGAAAATCTAGGAATCGGGTGGAATTCGAGTTATATGGCCCTAAAATGCCAAAAATGATCATGACGAGGTGATAACTATTATTTCTTAGGTCGTTGTTGAAGGTCTAACAAAATTGTAGGAAATTAGGGTCTGGTTGTCTGAGCCTATGCAGAAGGCGGGGCTATAGCACACGAAAATCTGGGATTCAGGCAAATTTCCAGTTTTATGGCCGTAAAATACCAAATATTGAGGAACAATCATGGGGAGGTAGTGACTATTGTTCCTAAGGTCGTTCTTTATGGTCCGACAAAATTTCAGTCGATAGAGGTCTGGTGGCCCATGCTCTTGTAGAAGGTGTGGACTATAGCACATGAAAATCTGGGTATCAAGCAGAATTCCAATTTATGGCTCTAAAACGCCAAACAACGAGTAATGTTCATGGAGAGGCGGTGACTATTTTGTTTAGGTCATTTTTGATGGTCCGAAAAACTTTTAGGCGATCCGGGTCAGGTAGCCCGGGCCCATGTAGAAGGCGGGGCGGGGCTATAACACACGAAATATTAGGAATCGGGCAGAATTCCGGTCTTATGATCGTAAAACGCTAAAATTGAGTAATGGTCATTGATAGGCGGTGACAATTGTTCCTTATATCATTTTTTAAGTTCCGAAAATATTTTAGATGATCCAGGTCCAGTGGTCCGAGCCCATGCAGAAAGCGTGGGTTGTAGAACACGAAAATCTTGGAGTCAGGTAGAATTCAAGTTATGTGGCCCTAAAACGCCAACAAATGAGTAATGGTCATAGAGAGGCGATGGCTATTATTCCTTAGGTCATTTTTGATGGTCCGAAAATTTTTTAGGCGATCATGGTCTGGTTGCCTGAGCCCTTGTAAAAGGCATGGGCTATAACACACGAAAATCTGGGAATCAGACGAAATTCTAGTTTTTTGTCCCTAAAATACAAACAACGAGTAAGGGTCATGGAGAGGCGGTGGCTATTGTGCCTTAGGTCGTTTTTGATGGTTCTACAAAATTTTAAGCGATCCGGGTTCAGTGGCCCGAGTCCATGCAGAAGGCTTGGCTATAAAACACGAAAATCTCGGAATCAGGTGGAATTCCAGTTTTATGGCCCTAAAACGCCAACAAACGAGGAACAGTTATGGAGAGGCAGTGACTATTGTTCCTTAGGTCGTTTTTGATAGTCCGAGAAAATTTCAGGCGATCGAGGTCCGATGGACCATGCCCATGCCGAAGGTGTGGTTAATAGCATACGAAAAATTGAGAATCGGGCGAAATTTCAGTTTTACGTCTCTAAATGTTAAAAAATGGGTAACGGTCATGGTGGCATTGGCAATTTCTCCTTTGGCGATCC
>AWOL01S0024664.1:0-22500 GCA_000715115.1 Nicotiana otophora | reverse complement strand
ATACTCTTTCTCCAACCATGAATGCAATATCACGAACTTTAGTCGATCCTGAAAAATCTTGACCTTATCCAAGGCATCCTGTACCAAATTGGTACCCACCAACCGAGCCTCTCCTGGTTCAAACCAGCCAACTGGCGAACGATATCGCCTCTTGTATAATGCTTCATATGGAGCCATATGAATGCTCGACTGGTAGCTGTTATTATAGGCAAACTTTGCAAGTGGCAGGAACTGATCCCAAGAACCTCCAAAGTCTATAACCCAAGTGCGAAGCATATCTTCCAATATCTGAATAGTGCGCTCTGACTGTCCGTCTGTCTATGGATGAAATGTTGTACTCAATTCAACCCGCATTCCTAATTCACGTTGTACAACCCTCCAGAAGTGCGAGGTGAACTGTGTACCTTGATCAGAAATGATAGACAAGGGCACACCATGAAGGCAGATAATTTCACGGATGTAAATCTATGCTAACCGCTCTGAAGAATAGGTAACTGCTACTGGAATGAAATGTTCTAACTTGGTCAACCTGTCCACAATGACCCATACTACGTTGAACTTTCTCTAAGTCTGTGGGAGCCCAAGAACAAAGTCCATAGTGATACGCTCCCACTGCCACTCAGGAATTTATAACTTCTGAAGCAAACCACCATATCTCTGATGCTTGTACTTGACTTGCTGATAATTTAGACACCGAGCAACATATGCAACTATATCCTTTTTCATTCTCCTCCGCCAATAATGTTGCCGCAAATCTTGATACATTTTGGCGGCACATGGATGAATAGAATACCGGGAACTATGGGCTTCTTCAAGAATTAATTCACGAAGCCCATCCACATTAGGCACACAAATACAACCCTGGATCCGCAGAACTCCATATTCCCCCACAACAACTGGCTTGGCACCACCGTGCCGAACCATGTCTTTAAGGACAAGCAAATAAGGATCATCATATTGCCGCTCTCTGATGCGCTCATATAAAGAATACTGAGCGACTGTGCAAGCTAGAACCCGACTGGGCTCTAAAACATCTAACCTCACGAACTGATTAGCCAAAGTCTAAACATCTACAGCTAACGGCCTCTCACAAACCGGAATATACGCAAGGCTGCCCATAATCACAACCTTTCTACTCAAAGCATCGGCCACCATATTGGCCTTTCTGGGGTGATACAAAATGGTGATATCATAGTCTTTCAAAAGCTCCAACCATCTTCTCTGCCTCAAATTGAGAGCTTTTTGTTTGAACAAATACTGTAAGCTACGGTGATCAGTAAATACCTCACACGAGACACTGTAAAGGTAATGCCTCTAAATCTTTAGCGCATGAATAATGGCTGCCAATTCTAAGTCATGAAGAAGGATAATTCTTCACGTGAACTTTCAATTATTGCGACGCGTATGCAATCACCTTGCCATCTTGCATTAATACTACACCAAGCCTAATGAGAGATGCATCACAATATACCGTATAAGATCCTGAACCTGTAGGCAATACCAACACTGGCGCCGTAGTCAAAGCAGTCTTGAGATTCTGAAAGCTCAACTCACACTCGTCCGACCATCTAAATGGGGCACCCTTTTGGGTCAATTTGGTCAATGGAGACGTTATAGATGAAAATCCCTCCACAAACCGACGATAATAACCTACCAAACCCAGGAAACTCCGGATCTCTGTAGCTGAAGTAGGTCTAGGCCAATTCTGAATTGCCTCAATCTTCTTAGAATCAACATTTATGCCTTCTACCGATACAACATGCCCCCAAAAGGCAACTGAGTCTAACCAAAATTCGCATTTTGAAAATTTGGCATATAACTGATTATTCTTCAAAGTGTGAAGCACAGTCCGAAGATGTTGCTCATGCTCCTCTCAATTGCAGGAGTAAATCAAGATATCATCAATGAATACAACCACAAAAGAATCCAAATAGGGTTTTAATACCCGATTCATCAAATCCATAAATGTTGCTGGGGCATTTGTTAGCCTAAATGACATCACTAGGAATTCGTAATGCACATACCAAGTCCGAAAAGCTGTCTTAGGGACATCAGATGCCCTAATCTTCAACTGATGGTAACTAGACCTCAAATTGATCTTTGCAAACACCTTAGCACCCTGCAGCTGATCGAATAAGTCATCAATTCTTGGCAACATATACTTGTTCTTGATAGTAGCCTTGTTCAACTACCGATAATCTATACACATTCGCATTGAACCATATTTCTTCTTTACAAATAACACTGGTGCACCCTAGGGCGATACGCTAGGTCTAATGAATCCCTGGTCAAGAAGTCTTGTTACTGCTCCTTTAATTCCTTTAGCTCCGACGGAGCCATACGTTATGGAGGAATAGAAATGGGTTGGGTACCCGGAACCAAATCGATACAGAAGTCAATATCTCTGTCGGGTGGTATTCATGGAAAATCTGTAGGAAATACATCTGGAAACTCACACACAACTGGAACAGAATTAATAGAAGGAACTTCTGTGCTGGAATTGCGAATATAGGCCAAATAAGCTAGACACCCCTTCTCGATCATACGCCGAGCTTTCATGTAAGAGATGACCCTGTTGGTGGAATGGCCATGAGTCCCTTTCCACTCTATTCGAGGTAACCCCGGCATGGCTAAGGTCACCATTTTGGCGTGACAATCTAATATAGCATGATAGGGTGACAGCCAATCCATACCCAATATTTCATCAAAATCCACCATATAAAGAAGTAGAAGATCCACGCTAGTCTCAAGACTCTGAATAGTAACTACACACGAACGATAGACATGATCTACCACAACAGAATCTCCCACCGGTGTGGACACACACACACAGAAGCACTCAAACAATCACGAGGCACAACCAAATATGAAGTAAAATAGGAAGACACATAGGAATAAGTAGATCCTAGAACAAATAGAATTGAATCATCTCTACAGAAAACTGGGACAATACCTGTGATCACGACATCGGATGACTCGACCTCAGGCCTAGATAGAAAAGCATAAAATTGGGGTTGGGCCCTACCAGTCTGAACTATATCTCAGGGATAGTCCATAACTGGCTGGCCTCCACCTCTAACTATCTGACCTCCACCTCTAGCAGTCTGACCTCCGCCTCTAACAGTCTGACCACTGCCCTATCACGACCCAAACCGATGGGCCGCGACAGGCACCCGATACCCTACTCAATCGAATACCAACTTAACGTATCTTTCTTATTACATCATCATAGGTAAGTGGGTCAGAAGGGGCGTCATGATATAAACAGAGTAAACATGAGGGAATACCCGACATAGAATGACCCAACCTGATATAAAAACTTATACATGTGACATACGGGCCTATAAAGCCAACATAATCATTTATAAACTCAAAACATAGGCTGGGAAGGCTATACAAGTATCTGTACACATGAAATATATCTACAAGCGTCTAAGAATACATAATTGTCATAAACGCCGGGACAGAGCTCTCCATACCAATTAATACATGTCATAATCATACTGACCAAATAGCAACTCCGAAGCAAATAGAGCACACCAACACCTTCCACTGATCTGATAGCCTACTTGGAGGACTCTCAACCTGTCTAACGGGATCTGCGGGCATGAAATACAGCATCACCAGGCAAATGGGACGTCAGTACAAATAATGTAGCGAGTATGTAAGGAATGAAAATCAGTAAGTAATAGACATGAGAGAAACATGGAGTAAAAGTCTCAACATGTAAGTCTGAATAATTTTGTGAATCATTTCATATTTATAATGTCATGCATATGCGTATAAATGCCATACCATGCATTGGTATATGCATTCATAACATTATCAAGCCTTTGAGGGCATCCCATCATATCATCTCGGCCACTGTGGGCAAATCATCAACGTATACCAGCTGATCAGGTGGTGGTGCGTATATAATGCCATAACCTTTCCTCATACCCCTTATATATATATATAACGCCATCTGATCAAGGGTCAATGTACATTGTAAATGAATGAAATGCATAATAAGTACATTAATAAGATTTCTCGGTATGTCATAAGATCAATATGCCTTCGGATAAATATCATGAAATAAACTTTATCAACTTACATATTTTCTTAGACCCATGAGCAGATGATAGAATAATAGAACACACGGGGAATCAACAACATAAGCATCTCTAGCATTTCTATGAATAGAGTCATTTATGAAAGTTGTGTATTTACTCATTTTGTTTGTATCATATGGATCATGCCAAAAAGAAAGAAGGGATAGACTTAACATACCTGAGCCGATTCTCTTAACAACCCCTCTAACACACGTCTTTTGCAAAAACACGTAATGACTGATCGAAGTAGGGGAAAATCCGTGTGATGTTCTTAAGAAATATTATACTGGGCTCCCTTAGAATTGCAAATCCCGTTGCTATTGCGTAGTATAACTTCGTATGAATTCCTTTGATGAAGATCATTACTTGTGAATTTGATATAAGATGAATTTGATATAAGGTGAATTCTTCCTTTGCAAATCCAAGAACTCTCGTTGCTCTCTTTGTGAATTAAAGGTCTTATACCTTAGTGAAGTAAAGAGATCCTTGAAAATATGAGCTTCATCCGTAAGCTTAGCAAGATTATTTGATTTCCCTTACTAATATTATTTCATGACCGTATTTTATCCCAAATTGTCAAACATCGACAAAACTCATTTTCTTCTATTCGCTTATCCTTTCACCGTCACGAATTTACTTATCACTTGTTTGAAATAGCATAATACTTATAATCTCCAAATAATCTTGTCCTTGAACTGATATCAATTATCTTACGACAAATTTAACGTACAATACTACATGGTGTAACATCGTCATAATATTATACTAAGGGGCGTAACATCATTGTAATATAATATTGCGGAGCGTAACATTGACGTAATACTACGGGCGTAACATCATCGTAATATAATACTGCAGAGTGTAACATCGACATAATATTATGGGGCGTTACATGCCCCTAGCTGGTCAGGCGGGCGGAGCAACCGCTGCCAGTATGATGGCATGAGAATCCTACTGAGATCTGTTGCTCGACAACCTAGGGCAATACCTCCTGATTTGACCAATGTTCCCACACTTATAACACCCATATTGCTGCCGTGGCTGCTGAAGCTGAAGATGAAACTGACCCGAACGTGCCGGATAACTGCTGTAGTGACTCTGGAGTGGTGGTGCACTGATAGGAGCTGAATGGGCATTAAATGCTGGCTGCCCAGAGTAAGGTATAGTAGGACCGTGACTCCCTGAAGCACCATGAGATGCGTGAAGTAATGAATAAAATGGCCTGGGAGGATGACCCCTACCATAAGTACCCCTGCCTCTAGATGAGGCGCCTCTGAAATTACCGAATGATGGGGCCTCTTATCTGACACTGGCCCTCTCTCCTGAGCACGAACTAACTCGATCCATCTAGTAATGTTCACAGCTGTCTGGAAGGAAATATCATTCCCTACCTCCTTGGCCATCTGAAGCCTGATAGTATAAGTAAGTCCATCGATGAATCTCCTCACTCTCTCTTTTTCAGTAGGAAGCAAGATGATGGCATGATGTGCTAAGTCCACAAATCGGGTCACATACTGGGTAACAGTCATACTACCATGCTGGAGATGCTCAAACCGCCTGCGGTATTTCTCTCTCTATGTAATAGGAATAAACTTCTCCCGAAATAGATGTGAGAACTGGTCCCAAGTAAGTTCAGGTGACCCAGCTGATCTGGTCAACATATAATCTCTCCACCACCTCTTGGCGGAACCCGTCATCTGAAGTACAGGAAAATCGACCCTGTTGTTTTCAACTATTTCCATATTCCGCAGCACCTCATGGCAGGGGTCAAGATAATCTTACAGGTCCTCAGAAGGTGTACCACTGAAATGAACTATAAAGAGCTTAGTAAACTTGTCCAATATCAATAAGGCCTCAGAAGACATGGCGGGCCTATCACCGGCCTATGCCGCAACAACTGGCTGAATTACCTCAACGGCGGGACTGTTGGAGCATGATTCTGGGGATCCATTTGCTCTAGAGCTGGAGTAGTAGGAGTTTGTGCTCCTCCCCCAGCCTGTGAGACGGCTGGTGCCACTGGAAATGTACTATTCTGGGCCATGCCCTCCATAAGGCTCACCAAACGAACTAGAGCGTCCTGAAGCACAAGAGTAGCTATGAATCCTTCCGGGACCTGAACTGTTCCAACAGGAACAGTCTGAGCTGGAACCTTCGCTCCCAAATCTACCTGAGGTTCTACAACAGGTGATGTTGCTCGAGCTCTAGACTGAGCTCTACCTCTAGCTCTACCTCGGCCTCTCACGTGACCTCGACTCGGCCTCTACCACTGGTCATAGTTGCCACCGGGAGATCTGGTCCCTCTCCGTTGTATTACGTGTTTTTCTCCATCTGCGAGAGAGTAAGAATAGAATGGTTCAATCATCGATGATAGAATAAAATCGCATGAGAGAATAAGAAAGAAGTGATATTGTTCCTAAACTTCATAGCCTCTAGAAGATAAGTACAGACGTCTCCGTGCAGATCCTTCAGACTCTACTAAGCTTGATCGTGACTCGTGAGACCTAAGTAACCTAGTGCTCTGATACCAATTTGTCACGACCCGAAATTCCCATCTTTGAGAACGTGATGGCCCCTAACATTTCACTTGCTAGGCAAGCCAACGTTAGAATAATTTAAACCATTTTTAACAATCCATTTTAATTAATTAATAAAGAAACCAAAAAAGTGAAAACAAATGTATGAATTAAAGTGATAAATGCAAAATAATAACGCTGTCTAAATACCAACCCAGAACTGGAGTCACAAGTGCATGAGCTTCTAAAATAATACAAATAAGGGTCTGTATAAAAATAAAGTTGTCTGAAAGAAAGCACACAACTAAAATAAAGTAGAAGGGGACTTCAGAGCTGCGAATGCCGTGCAACTATACCTCAAGTCTCCACTGATAGCTGAATCCGAGCAAAATCTACAGTACGCCACTGGGATCAACTCCAAAATATGCACAAGAAGCGTAGAGTGTAGTATGAGTACAACCGACCCATGTACTCTGTAAGTATCGTGCCTAACCTCGACGAAGTAGTGACGAGGCTAAGGCATGTCACTTACAATAATAATAATAATAATAATAATAATAATAATAATAATAATAATAATAATAATAATAATATGAATAGAAGTAAGATAGGTAAATCATATCAATAATCGAAATTATTTCAGCAGTCACAACCAATTATTTCTTTTCTCATTCTGTTGCGGTGTGCAACCCGTTCCCCCATATAATCCTTCAATTAAATTCCCTTGCGACGTGCAATCCGCTCCAATAATATAAACTTAAAATATAATCCGTTGCGACATGCAATCCAATCCCCCAATATATTCATTTTCATCTTCGTTGCGGCGTGCAACCCGCTAAAATAATATAATTTAACAACTCCTAAATGTAATAAAACTACTCCAATAAATACCACATTTAATAAGAAATTATTAGGCAACAAAACATACAATATTTATAAATTATTTAGGAAACAAGTAATGACAAGTAGCAATTAATTGTGGAAATCAGGGAAAAAATAGGTAATTTAATATCTAATATACTAAATGTCAAGTAGCAATTAAGTCACATAAGTCAAATAAGCATGTAGCAATTATAGCATGAATTCAAGACTTAATATTTGGCGACAAATATGAGAGAAATAATTAATATAATAATTAACTCATGATAAAGAAAATAATTTATGATTTCCAGATAAATATGCAAACCATCAATTTAACGACGTATAGGCACTCGTCACCTTGCCTATACATCGTTACACATGAAATTCACGTAACAAATAATTCAAGGTTTCTATTCCCTCAAGTCAAGGTTAACCACAACACTTACCTTGTTCCGCAATTTCAAATGATCACTCGACCATAACTTTTCCTTTCGAATTATTCTCTAAACCAATCAAACCTAGCAAATTATTTACTAATAATTCAATTTGAGATTTAGAAATTATTCACAATTTGAAAGAGACTTAATTTAAGTCATTTTCGGAAAAGTCAACCAAAAGTCAACATGGGACTCACTTTTTGGAACCCGACAAAAGATCACGAAATCCAAACACCCGTTCCGATACGAGTTTAACCATACAAAAATTATCGAATTTCGACATTGGATTGCCCTTCGAATCCTAAAATTACAGTTTATGAAATTTTTATAATTTTTTCCAAATTTCCATCTCAAAATACTAATTGAATGATGAAAAGAATGATATATTCATGTATATTAACCAAATCTGAGTTAAAATCACTTACCCCGATGAATTTCTTGAAAACATCCACGCAAAATCGCCACAAACCGAGCTCTCTAGGTCCAAAAATAAAAAATGAGATGAAATCCTCGTTTATATGGTACCACATCTGATCTCCCATTGTGCTGACCGCACATCGTACGTTCTGCGGCCACAATCCAAATTGTGCGGCCGCACTTCAGCAGCTCTGCACTACAAGGCTTCAGTAAATTGACCATAACTTTCTCTTCAAATGTACAAATGATTAATGGTACACCTTGGAAACTAGACTCAAAGGGCTACAACTTTTGTTTTTGAAGCATCTCCAAATTCCTTGTAAATAAAAAGATATAGGCTTGCGAAGTCGGACCATCAAACCTGCAGAATATCCTTTCTTCGGTTGCGAGAGGAATTCTGCGGACCACACAATTTCAACTGATGTCCGCACATTTTAAACTGCGGTCCACACAATTACTACTGCCTCCGCACTTTGGGAGTTTGCGGCCGCACATCCGCACTCCAAAATGTGCCCTCCACACTTCAATTATTTCAAAACCTCATCAGAGTGTCGAAATGCCCAAACTTGTTTTAAACTCACTCCGAAACTCACCCAAGCCACTCGGGACCCCGTTTAAACATACCAACCAGTCCAGTAACATAACGCGGACCTACTCGAGGTCTCAAATCACGTCAAACAACGTCGAAACTACAATTTGCACCTCGATTCAGACTTATGAGTTTATGAAATTTTCAGTTCTATAACACACGCCGAAACATGTCAATTCAATCTGGAATAATCTCAAATTTTGCAAGTAAGTCCCAAATGACATAACAAAGCTATTCCAACTGTCGGAATCTCAATCCGAGTCCGATATCAATATAGTCAAATTTACGGTCAAACTTTGGAAAACTTTAGCCTTTAGATTTCTAGTTTCCGTTAAATGGCGATAATTTGAGCAAGGGACCTACGAATTTGAATCCGGGCATATGCCCACGTCCCAAATCACGATACGGACCTATCGAAACTATCAAAATACTAATCCGGGTCCGTTTGCTCAAAACGTTGATCGAAGTCAACTCAATAGAGTTTTAAAGCGCTATTTCACATTTTAATCAATTTTTCACAAAATAACTTTCCGAAAAATTTATGGACTGCGTACGCAAGTCAAGCAATACTAAAAGGTGTTATTTGAGGCTTTAGAATACATAAATAATTATTAAATTTAAAGATGACCTATCGGGTCATCATATTTCCTTAGGTCGTTTTGGATGGTCTTGCAAAGGTTTAGGCGTCCCGGCTCCGGTAGCCCAGGACCATGCAGAAGGCGTGGGCTATAGCATATGAAAATCTAGGAATCGGGCAAAATTCTAGTTTTATGGACTTAAAACGCCAAGAAATGACTAACGGTCATGGCAAGGCGGGTGTATTGTTCCTTTGGTCATTTTTTATGGTCCGACAAAATTTTAGGCGTTCCGGGACAAGGCGCCCGGGCCCGTACAGAGGTGTGAGCTATAACACACAAAAATCTAGGAATCCGACGGAATTTCAGTTTTATGGCCCTAAAACACTAAAATATAGGTAACGCTCATGGAGAGACGATGGATATTGTTCCTTAT
The DNA here is from genome assembly GCA_000715115.1 of Nicotiana otophora. Taxonomy (NCBI): domain Eukaryota; kingdom Viridiplantae; phylum Streptophyta; class Magnoliopsida; order Solanales; family Solanaceae; genus Nicotiana; species Nicotiana otophora. The sequence continues at coordinate 12,581 of AWOL01S0024664.1, read as the reverse complement.
GTCATTTTATATGGTCCGACAAAATGTTCGATGATCCGTGCCCGGTGGCCCGAGCCCACGCTGTAGAACACAAAAATCTTGGAATCGTGTGGAATTCTAGTTATATGGCCCTAATATGCCAAAATAAATGATTAATTGTCATAGAGAGGCGGTGATTGTTGTTCCTTAGGTTGTTACAATTGTAGGAGATCAAGGTTTGGTTTTCCGGGCCTATGCAGAAGGCGTTGGCTATAGCACACGAAAATCTGGGAATCAGGCGGAATTCCATTTTTATGGCCTAAAATGCCAAAAACAAGTAACGGTCATGGAGAGATGGTGATTATTATTCCTTGGGTCGTTGTTTATCGTCTGGCAAAATTTTAGGCGATCCGGGTCCAGTTGCCCGGGTCCATGAAGAAGGTGTGGGCTATATATAGCACACACAAATATGAAAATTGGGCAAAATTCTAGTTTTATGGCGCTAAAATGCCAAAAAATGTGGAACGGCCATGGCGAGGTGGTGAATATTATTCCTTAGGTCGTATTTATGGTCGAAGAAATTTTAGACGATCGGGGGTCCAGTAGGCCATGCCTATGCAGAAAGAGTGCGGGCGTACAAACATTTGTAAATCAGGCGAAATTGTAGTTTTATGGCCCTAAAACGCCAAAATACGAGTAACGGTTGTGGAATGATGTTGACAAATATTCCTTAGGTCTTTTTTTATGGTCCATCAAAATTTTAGGCAATCCAGGTCCAGTGGCCCGGGCTCATGCAGAAGGTATAGGCTATAGCACACGAAAACTTGGGAATCACGCAAAATTCCAGTGTTATGGCCCTAAAATGTCAAAAATCGAGAAACAATCACGGTGAGGCAATGACTATTGTTCCTTAGGTTGTTTTTTATGGTCCGGCAAAATTTCACGCGATCGGGATCCGGTGGTCCATGACCACGCAAAAAGCATGGGCTATAGCACACGAAAATCTAGGAATCGAGCAAAATTAAAGTTTTATGGACTTAAAATGCAAAACAAGAGTAACGGTCATGGCGGACAATTGTTCCATAGTTCATTTTTTATAGCCTGAAAATTTTTTCGGCGATCCGTGTTGGGGCGCCTGGGCCCATGCGAAAGGCGTGGGCTATAGCACACGAATATCTAGGAATCGGGCATAATTCCAGTTTTATAGCCCTAAAACACCAAAAAATAAAGAATATTCATGGAGAGGCGGTGAATATAGTTCCTTAAGGCGTTTTGAATGGTCTAACAAAAATTTTGGCGACCCAGGTCCGATGACCCGGGACCATGCAGAAGGCATGGGCTATAGCACATAAAAATCTAAGATTCCGGCAAAATTCCAGTTTTGTGGCCCTAAAATGCCAAAATATGAGTAACTGTCATGGCGAGGGGTGACTTATTATGCGTTAGGTTGTTTTTGATGGCCCGACAAATGTTTAGGCGATCCGGGTCCGGTGGATCAGGCCCATGCATAAGACGTGGCTATAAAACATGAAAATCTAGGAATCGAACGGAATTCCAGTTTTATGGCCCCAAAAAGCCAAAAACGAGAAACGATCATATAGAGGTGGTGAATATTTTTCCTTACGTCATATTTTATAGTCCAGCAAAACTTTGAGGCGTTCTGGGTCTAGTTGACCTGGCCCATGCAGAATTCATGGTCTATATCACACGAAAATCTGGGAATCAGGCGTAAATCCAATGTTATGGCCCTAAAATGCCAAAACACGAGGAACCGTCATGGAGAGGCGGTAACTATGGTTCCTTAGGTTGTTTTGGATGGTCTGGCAAAATTTTAGGCAATCGGATCCGGTGTCCCGGGCCTATACAAAAGGCGTGGGCAATAGCACACGAAAAACTAGGAATCAGGCGGAATTCTAGTTTTATGGCCGTAAAATGCTAAAACATAAGTAATGGTCATGGAGAGGAGATGAATATTTTTCCTTAGGTCGTTTGTGATGGTTCGATAAAATTTTAGACGATCCGGGTCCGGTTGCGCAGGCCCATGTTGAAGGCGTGAGCTATAGCACACGAAAATCTTATAATCGGGCGGAATTTCATTTTTATGTCCCTAAAATGCTAAAACACGAGTAACGGTCATGGAGAGGTGCTGATTATTGTTGATTGTTTTTTATGGTTCAACAATAGTTTAGGCTATCCGGGTCCGTTGGCCCGAGCCCATACAGAAGACGTGGGCTATAACACACGCAAATCTGGAAACCCGGCGGAATTTGAATGCTTTGGCCCTAAAATGCCAAAACATGAGTAACGATCATGGAGAGACGACGATTATTGTTGGTTGGTTTTGATGGTCCATAAAACAATTAGGCGATCCAGGCCCGATGGCCCGGACCCATGCATAAGGCGTGGGCTATAACACACGAACTGATAATTGGGTGGAATTCCTGTATTATGGTCCTAAAACGCTACAAATTGAGTAACGATCATGGAGAGGCTATGACTATTATTCCTTAGATCATTTTTGATGGTCCGCCAAAATATTAAGCGCTCCAAGTAAGGTGGTTCAGGCCCATGTAGAAGGGTGGGCTATAATAGCACACGAAAATCCTGGAATCACGCAGAATTCCAGTTTTATGGCCCTAAAACGCCAAAAAATGAGTAATGTTCATGGCGAGGGGTTGACTAATGTTCCTCAGGTTGTTGTTTATGGTTCGAAAAAATTATTGGCGATCAGGGTTCGGTTTCCTGAGCCTATGCAGAAGGCGTGGGCTATATCACACGAATATTTACGACTCAAGGCGGAATCCCAGTTTTATGGTCCTACAACACTAAAAACGAGTAACAGTCATGGAAAGGCGTTGAAAATTATTCCTTTAGGTCCTTTTTTATAGTCCAAAATATTTTTGGTGATCCGAGTCCGGTGGCCCGGGCCCATGCAAAAGGCGTGAGCTATAACACATAAAAATCTAAAAATTGGGCGGAATACTAGTTTAATAGCCCTAAAATTCTAAAATCGAGTAACAGTTATGGGGAAGCGGTGACTATTATTACTTAGGTCTTTTTCGATGGTCCAAATTCTTTTTAGGCAATCCAGGCTTGGAGGCCCGAGCCAACGAAGAAGGCGTGGTCTATAGCATACAAAAATCTAGAAAACGGGTGGAATTCCAGTTTTATGACCCTAAAATGCCAACAAATGAGTAACGATCATGGAAAGGCAATTAATAGTATTCCTTAGGTCATTTTTTATGGTCCATCAAAATTTTAGTCGAATCAGGTCCGATCGCCCAGGGCCCATGTAGAAGGCGTGGGCTATAGCACACGAAAATCTAGAAATCAGAAAGAATTCTAGTTTTATAGCCCTAAAATGCCAAAAAAGAGCAATGGTCATGGCGAGGCGGTGTATATTGTTTATTATGTAGTTTTTTATAGTCTAACAAAATTTTAGGTGATCCGGGTCTAGTGTCCCTAGCCAATGTAGAAGGCATGGGGTATTGCACACGAAAATCTGTAAATCGGGCAGAATTCCACGTTTATGGCCCCCAAAATGCCAAAACATGAGTAACGGTCATATTTAGGCAGTGACTATTATTACTTAGGTCATTGTTTTATGGTTCCACAAATTTTTAGGAGAATCGGGTACGATTGTCCGAGCCCATGTAGCAAGAGTGGGCTATATAGCACACAAAAAGCTAGAAATCAGGCCGAATTCCAGTTTGATGGCTCTAAAACGCCAAAATAATGAGGAACAGTCGTGACAAGGCGCTGACTATTGTTACTTAGGTCACTTTTTATGGTCCGGAAAAGTTTTAGGCAATCGGGGTCATATGGCCCGGACCCATGAAGAAGGCGAGGGTTATAGGAGACGAAAATGTGGGAATCAGGTGGAATTCCAGTTTTATGGCCCTAAAATGCCAAACAATGAGTAAAGGTCGTGGTGAGGCGGTGACTATTGTTCCATAGGTCATTTTGCATGGTCCGGTAAAATTTCGGGCAAAGGGGGTCTGGTGGCCTGGGCTCATGCAGAAGGCACGGCGAGGCGGAATCGTGCAGAATTCCAGGTTTATGGCCCTAAAAGGCCAAAAAATGAGGAACGATCATGGCGAGGCAGTGATTATTACTCCTTAGGTTGTTTTTGATGCTCCGACACAAATTTTAGGCAATCCGGGTTCGGTAGCCCGAGCCCATGCAGAAGGCGAAATTCTAGTTTTATGGCCCTAAAATACAAACAAATGAGTAATGGCCATGGATAGGCGGTGAATATTGTTCTTTAAGTTGTTTTTGATGGTCCGGAAAAATTTTAAGCAATCTGGGTCCGTTCGCTCGGGCCCATGCAGAAGGCATGGGTTATATAACACACGAAAACCTAAGAATAGGGCAGAATTCATGATATGTGGCCTTAAAACGCCAAAAAACTAGTAACGGTCATGGAGAAGCGGTGACAATTGTTTGTTAAGTTATTTTTGATGGCCCGACAAAATATTAGGCGATCCGAGTTCCGATCTGTCCAGGCCTATGCAGAAGGTATGGGCTATAGCGTACGAAAATCTGAGAATCTAGCAGCGATAATTGTTCCTTAGGTCATTTTTTATGGTCCGACAAAATTATAAGCGATCTGGGTCCGGTGAATCGGGCCTATGCAGAAGGCATGGGTATACCATATGAAAATCTGGGAATCGGGAGGAATTCCAGTTTTATGGCCCTAAAACGCCAAAACTTGAGTAACTGTCGGTGACTATTGTTCCTTAGGTTATTTTTGATGGTCCGACAAAATTTTATTCGGGTCTAGTGGACCGGGCCCATATAGAAGGTGTGGGCTATTGTACACGAAAATCTGCAAAATGGGCATAATTCTAGTTTTATGGCCCTTATATGCCAAACAATGTGTAACGATCATGGGATGGCAATGATTTTTGTTCCTTAGTTCATGTTTTATGGTCCGACAAAAATTTAGGCGATTAGGGTCCGGTGACCCCGGCCCATGTAGAAGGCGTGGGCTAAAGCATACAAAAATCTGGGAATCGAGCGAAATTCCAGTTCTATGGCCCTAAAATTCCAAAAGACTAGTAATGATCATGTCGAGATAGTGACTATTGTTCCTTAGGTCATTTCTTATGGTCCGATAAAATTTTAGGTGATTCGGGTTCGGTGGCCCGGGTTCATACAGAAGGCGTGGGCTATATCATACGAATATATGGGAATCAGGCGGAATTCCAATTTTATGGCCCTAAAATGTCAAAAAATGAGTAACATTCATGGCGAGGCGGTGCCTACTGTTTCATAGATTATTTTTGATGATCAGAAAAAATAATTTGGCGATCCGAGTCATGTCGCCTGGGCCCATGCACAAGACGTGGGTATATGGCAAACACAAATCTTGGAATCAGACAAAATTCTAGTTTTATAGCCCTAAAACGCCAAAAAATGAGTAACAATCATGGCCAGACGATGACTATTGTTCCTTATGTCGTTGTTTATGGTTCGGTCTACCGGGCCCCCGATCGCCTAAAAATTTCAGGACCTTTATAAATGATCTAAGGAACAATAGTCACCACCTTGTCATGTTCGTTCCTCAGTTTTTGCATTAAAAGGCCATAAAACTGAAATTTCGCCCGATTTTTAAATTTTCGTGTGCTATAACCAACGCCATCTGCATGCATCCGGGTGACCAGACCTGAATCGCCTAAACATTTTTTGGCCCATCAAAAATGAACTAAGGAACAATAGTCATTACTTAGCCATGGCCGTTTCTAGTCTTTTGGTATTTTAGGGCCATAAATTGGAATTCCGCTTGATTCCAGATTTTAGTGTGCGATAGCCCACACCATCTGCATGCATCCGGGTGATCAGACCCGAATCGCCTAAAATTTTATTGGACCATCAAAAATGACCTAAGGAACAATAGTCATTGCTTCACCATGATCATTCCTAATGTTTTTGTGTTTTAGGACCATAAAATTAGAATTGCGCCTGATTCCTAGATTTTCATGTATTATAGCCCACGCCATCTGCATGCATCTGGGCGATCGGACCCGAATCGTCTTAAATTTTGCCGGCCCATAAAAATGATATAAGGGACAATAGTCATCGCTTCGCTATGACCGTTTCTCGTTCTTTGGCGTTTTAGGGTCATAAAATTGGAATTCTGTCGATTCCCAGATTTTTGTGTTAATTGAGCTATTTGCAAAGGCTAGAGTGGAAATTCACAATTTGTTTTTTCCATAGCACCACAAATAGAATTCATGTTTCCACTAAAGCAGCCAATAAGAATGAAAGTCAGGCGTCTGTTACAATTTATAATCACAACTCTTAATTAATGAAGCTATAATTGTTATTTACCTAACATTAATAATTATTTTTGGTAACAATGTGAATATTACCGTTAGCAAACCAAATTAGTACACCTATAGAGCACTTACTTCCATATCCACCTTCTAGGAAGGGTACTCTGAACAATAAGCCTCCGATAACAGCTAATTATAAATATGTAGAAGGATTGTAATTCAACTAAGTATTCTATGAAAAACTCTCTACTCCTATGCACTTTTTTGACAATCTAAGTACTTCTATTCTCTATACAATTTCTCTCTTTATTTGTGTTGCTACTTCTGCTGGTGCAGAATAGCACCCTTAAACACTTTGTAATTCCGAGCTCGCCAGGTATGGTATGTCATGGCTCCTCAAACATCTGCAATCACCTCCTTTTCAAATACTTTCCATGGTTCCTCTTGATACATTCCAACACATGTTTCAACTCTCCTGCGGGGAGCTGAACATTAGTCCATTGAGTAAGTTCAACTCTCAAAGCTGTGATCCAATTACATTCCACAAATAAATGTGTACTTGTCTCAATAACCTGATGGTCACATAAGTAACAATTGGGATTCTCTACTGGGATGTGCAATCTAAGTAATCTTTCTTTTGTCAATAGCCTACCATAGACTACTAGCCACATGTGAAATATGTATCTAGGTAGAGCTACTGAGTTCCAAATGAGATCTTCCACTTCCATTTTGTTGTGTTTTCCTTTCAGCTGCAAGTAACTTTTAGTGATTGAATATCCTCCCATGGCTGTGAGATTGTATCTTGCCTGGTCATACCAGCTTTGCATATGGTTCTTGAGAGAATGGATCTTTCTCAAGTACCAACTACTATTTTGAGGTGCATTATGGCTTCATATATCTGAGTTTGTTTTTATATATATACCATGTACCCATCTCACCTACAATGAGTTCTTCCTTTCTATCAATTTCCACAATAGCTTACCCACTGAAGCAATATTCCAAGTTCTGAAATCCTTGACATTTAAACCTCCTCTACTCTCAACCAAGCAGACCTTGTCCCAAGAGACTAAAGATGCTTTCTTTTATTCTTTTGTTTTACCACATAGGTGATCCCTACATTTCCTATCAACTTCTTTTAGGGTGCTCTGTGGCAGGATGAAGATTGAGCCCCAAACGTTGTGTATAAAAAACATGACAACAATGAGTACTTGCAGCCTTCCAACATATGATAATTGTCTGTATATGATAATTGTCTTTCATAAGTAGTTGTTATCCGGCCTGTAATCTTGTTGATCAACTGCTGACATTCAAGATGACTCCATTTATTAGATTACAAGGGTAATCCTAAGTATCTAATAGGAAAAAACCCCTGAGCAAATCCAGTCTTTTCCAACAATTGAGCTTTAACTTGATCATGCACACCAACAACAAACATATGTGATTTATCCATGTTGGCAGTAAGTCATATAACATCACTAAAATGGTTTAAAGCCTCTAGGACTCTGTTGACTGAGTCTTCATCCCTTTTACAGAATACCATTAGGTCATCCGCAAAGATCAGATGAGTAAGTTTTAGAGATTTACACATTGGATGATATTTGAAGTCTGGAAACAAACTCATACAATTCAGGACTCTAGTTAAGTATTCCATTACCAACACAAATAATAAAGGAGATACAAGATCTCCTTGTCTGAGCCCTCTCTGACCATCAAAATAGCCCTGGTTTTCTCCATTAATTTTGATAGTGAACTTTGGAGTGGATACACATCTCATGACCAACCTGATGAACTTCTCAGGAAATCCAACCCCCCTCAAATCTTGCTCTAAAAATTTCGAACTTACCATGTCATACGCCTTCCTGAGAACTATTTTCATAAGACATCTTGGTGAGGTTTTTCAATTGTAGTGTCTGAGGAGATCATGGCATATTAAGATATTATGGATCATAGACCTGCCTTGAACATATGCAGATTAATTATCTGCAACTATATGACTTACTGCTTCCTTGAGTCTCCTGCACAACATTTTTGAGATGCACTAGTATAACACATTACAACAAGCTATAGGCCTATACTAATTTGCACTTTCAGGATGATCAACTTTTGGAATAAGGGCAATATTTGTGGAATTGATTTGTTGAAGCAACTTCCCATTATAAAAACACTCAAGAGCACCTTCAGTGATATCATTTCCCAGACTACTCCAAGTTGTGTTATAGAATCCACTTCCAAATACATCTGGACTAGGACTTTTGTTTTTGTCAATACTAAACATGTCTTCTTTGACTTCTTCCTCTATGAACTCCTTTATACGCTGCATTTGTTGTGTTGAAGACAAAGTGGTCCCCCCTCTTAATGATTGTTGGATGAGCTGGAACCCTAGTTATTACCTTCTTTTATAACGACCAGACCGGTCGTTGTGAGCTATAGCATGTCATTCGGAGGTTGAGGCCTTGAGTAGCTTCACTTCAGGTATTATAACTTATACGTATGGTCAGAACTGGATTTCAGGAAATTCGGAGTTAGTTTGAGAAGAAAATTCTAATTTCGGAAGCTTTAGGTCGGAAGAATTGACTAAGGTTTGATTTTTGAGTAAACGACCTCGGAATTGGAATTGGAAAGTTCCAACAGGTTTGTATGATGATTTTGGACTTGGACGTATGTCCGGATCAGATTTTGGATGACCCGAGAGCGTTTCGGCACCTATTATGGAAGTTGGTACTTTTGGAAGAATTTCCTAAATTTGGGTTGAAGTGCATTTCAATGTTATTGATGCTCGTTTGGGATTCCGAGTCAGGGAATAGATCCGTAAGGTGATTTTGGTATTAGGAGCGCGTCTGGATGTGGATTTGGAGGTCCGTAGGTCATTTTGGGGTCAGTTGACGAAAGATAGAAATTTGAAGATTTTTGATAAGTTTGACCGGGAGTGGACTTTTTGATATCATGGTCGGATTCTGATTTCGGAAGTTGGAGTAGGTCTGTAATGTCGAATGTGACTTGTGTGCAGTATTTGAGGTCAATCGGACGTGATTTGATAGGTTTCGGCATCGAATATAGAAGTTTGAAGTTCTAAAGTTCATTAAGTTTAAATTGGAGGGTGATTCATATTTTTAGCATTGTTTGATGTGACCTAAAGGATCGACTAAGTTCGCATGATGTTTTAAGACTTGTTGGAATGTTTGGTTGGGGTCCCGGGGCCTCGGGTGAGTTTCAGATGCTTAACGGATCGATTTTTGGACTAAGGCAAATGCTAAGGCAGTTGGTATCTTGTGTAACTGCACCTGCGAGGTTTTGGCCGCAGGTGCAGAGCCACAAAAGCAGCCAAGAGGGTCATAAAAACGGTTCTGGCTGGGACCGCAGATGCGGTCAAGTTCCGCAGAAGCGGGACCGCACCTGCGCACGAAGAGCCGCAGAAGTGCTGCCGGGCCGTAGATTCGGGATATGTTGGGCTGATCTTGAACCGCACCTGCGATGGAATTCCGCAGGTGCAGAGCCGCAGAAGCGGCTATTGGACCGCAGGTGCGTAGATCGTGGCTGGGCAGTATTTTCTTTAAAATGAGAGTTGGGTTCAATTTCATTTCATTTTGTCCATGGGAGCCGATTTTGGAGCAGGTTTGGAGTGCCATCTTCATCCTCTATTATGGTATAAGTGACTTCTTCTCATTTTGGGTTAAATACATGGTTTATATATGGATTTAAACATGGAAATTAGTAGAAATTTGGAATTTTGTAGAAAAACCTAGAAATTGGTATTCTTGGATTTTGATCACGAATTTGGGCATGTAATTGAGAATAAATTATATATTTGAGTTCGTAGTACTATGGATAGTGTTTGTCTTTGAAATATATTTTGGAATCCGCGCACGTGGGCCCGAGGGTTGCTTTATCGGCTTTTCGAGCGGAGTTGGAAATTTGTAGGTAGTGGGAGCTGGCACCTTAGTTGTTGCCTTCTTTTGTAACGACCCGACCGGTCGTTTTGAGCTCTAGCATGTCATTCGGTGGTTTGAAGCCTTGAGTAGCTTCACTTCATGTATTATGACTTATACGTATGGTCGGAATTGGATTTCGGGAAGTTCGGAGTTAGTTTGGGAAGAAAATTCTAATTTCGAAATCTTTAAGTTGGAAGAATTGACTAAGGTTTGATTTTTGAGTAAACGACCTCGGAATCGGGATTGGAAGGTTCCAACAGGTTCGTATGATGATTTTGGACTTGGACGTATGTCCGGATCGGTTTTTGGATGACCCGAGAGCGTTTCAGCGCCTATTATGGAAGTTGGCACTTTTGGAAGAATTTCCTAAATTTGGGTTGAAGAGCATTTCAATGTTATTGATGCCCGTTTGGGATTCCGAGTCTGGGAATAGATCCATAAGGTGATTCTGGTATTAGGAGCGCGTCCGGATGTGGATTTGGAGGTCCATAGGTCATTTTGGGATCATTTGGCGAAAGATAGAAATTTGAAGGTTTTTGATAAGTTTGACTGGGAGTGGACTTTTTGATATCAGGGTCGGATTCTGATCCTGGAAGTTGGAGTGGGTCCGTAATGTCGAATATGACTAGTGTGCAAAATTTGAGGTCAATCGGACGTGATTTGATAGGTTTCGGCATCGAATATAGAAGTTTGAAGTTCTAAAGTTCAAATTGGAGGCGTGTTTTTAGCATTGTTTGATGTGACCTAAAAGATCGACTAAGTTCGCATGATGTTTTAAGACTTGTTGGAATATTTGGTTGGGGTCCCGGGGGCCTCGGGTGAGTTTCAGATGCTTAACGGATCAATTTTTGGACTAAGGCAAATGCTAAGGCAGTTGGTATCTGGTGTAAACGCACCTGCGAGGTTTTGGCCGCAGGTGCGGAGCCGCAAAAGCGGCCAAGAGGGTCACAAAATCGGCCAAGAGGGTCACAAAAGCGGTTCAGGCTGGGACAGCAGATGCAGTCAAGTTCAGCAGAAGCGGGACCGCACTTGCGCACGAAGAGCCGCAGAAGTGGAGGCGCAGAAGCGTTGCGGGGCCGCAGATGCGGGAAATGTTGGGCTGAGCTTGAACCGCACCTGCGATGGAATTCTACAGGTGCAGAGCCATAGAAGCCGTTATTGGACCGCAGGTGCGATGATCGTGGCTGGGCAGTGTTTTCTTTAAAACAAGAGTTGGGTTCAATTTCATTTCATTTTGTCTATGGGAGCCGATGTTGGAGCAGGTTTGGAGTGCCATCTTCATCCTCTATTATGGTGTAAGTGACTTCTTCTCATTTTGGGTTAAATACATGGTTTATATATGGATTTAAACATGAAAATTAGTGGAAATTTGGAAATTTATAGAAAAACCTAGAAATTAATATTCTTGGATTTTGATCATGAATTTGGGCATGAAATTGAGAATAAATTATATATTTGAGTTCATAGTGCTATGGATAGTATTTGTCTTCGAAATTTTTTTGAATCCGGGCACGTGGGCCTGAGGGTTGCTTTATCGGCTTTTCGAACGGAGTTGGCAATTTGTCTAAATTGATTTGTTATGAGTATTAGAGTATATTTTTATTGGTTTGCATATTATTTGACTAGTTTTGGAGCGGCGAGCATCGGTTAGAGGTATTAGAGGGCTTTGGAGTCGGTTATGAAATTTCGGAGCGATGTAAGTCTCCTGCCTAACTCTTTGAGGGGAAAATTACCCTTGGGTGTTGTATATTGATGTGTGCTACTTGTTGTGGGGGCTACGTACGCGTGAGGTGACGAGAGCCCGTACGTAGCTACATTCATGTTATTGTCCGAGTAAACTTAGGTTCACATCATGCTATATCTGTATTATTTGAGCAGTCTCTCGCTCATTAAATTCCTCTATTTTACATTACTACTTGAGACCAGACTTGTTATTGTAGAGATTTTACGAGTTCATGATTAATCACTGAATAATTCTACTCTTCTTACGGCATGTTTCCACGATATATATACTTCATTGAAAAGTTTTTGTTCAAGAAATTACAACTCACACGTTTATTCGTAAGTGGGGTCAAGGACCCGTCAAAGCTTCTCGATTTTATGGGATCGGGTCGTTCGCTTCGGCAGGAATTTGCATTTCACTCTTATGGGATCGGGTCGTTCGCCTCAGCAGGATTTATATACCACACTCTCAAGGGAGCGGGCCATTCGCCTCGGCAGTTTAATAGATGTATCTATGATTTGGGCCGTTTGACCCTCGGTAGTGCACACTTTAAATATTTATGTTGGATCGGGTTGTACGCCTCGGCATTTCCTATATCATATCCTCATAACAATCGTTCGTAATATTTGGCAAGAACAACAACAACAACAACAACCCAGTAGAATCCCATTAATGGGGTCTGGGGAGGGTAGT
>AWOL01S0024662.1:0-17294 GCA_000715115.1 Nicotiana otophora | reverse complement strand
AGACAGGGAGATTGATTTTGGAATTGATGTGATGCCAGGCACACAACCTATATCTATTCCACCCTGCAAAATGGCACCGGAAGAATTGAAAGAAGTAAAGGAACAATTGAAACATTTGTTAGATAAAGGCTTCATCCGACCGAGTGTGTCTCCTTGGGGCGCACCAATTCTCTTTGTAAGGAATAAGGATGGGTCACTAAGAATGTGTATCGAATATCGGCAATTTAACAAGGTCACAATCAAGAATAAGAACCCACTTCCAAGGATAGATAATTTATTTGACCAATTGCAGGGTGCTAAGTACTTCTCCAAGATCGATTTAAGATTCGGGTATCACCAATTGAAGATTAATGAGCAAGATATTCCGAAAACAGCTTTTTGAACCCGATTTGGGCACTTTGAATTTCTGGTAATGTCTTTTGGGCTAACAAATGCCCCGACAGTTTTCATGGATCTTATGAACTGAGTTTTCAAGCCGTTTCTCGACTCTTTTGTGATAGTATTCATTGACGGTATTCTTGTGTATTCACGAGGTCAAGAGGACCATGCTGATCATCTCGGGGTAGTTCTGCAAATCCTATATCAGCACAAGTTATATGCAAAATTTTCAAAGTGTGAATTTTGGCTTGAATTTGTCACATTCTTGGGTCATGTCGCCTATAGTGAAGGATTAAGGTTAATCCTCAGAAGATTGCAGCTGTGAAGAATTGGCCGAGGCCTACAACTCCAACAGAAATTCACAGTTTCTTAGGCTTAGCTGGGTATTACAGAAAGTTTGTGGAGGGGTTCTCTACTCTTGCCTCCCCGTTGACTAAATTGACCCAAAAGGCAATTATGTTCCAATGGTCCGATACTTGTGAAAGGAACTTCTAGGAGTTGAAAGCAAGATTGACTACGACGCCGATGTTGACTCTACCAGAGGGTACATATGGGTTTGTAGTATATTGTGATGCTTTGAGAATTGGGCTTGGGTGTGTATTGATGCAACATGGCAAGGTGATCGCTTATGCTTCTAGGCAACTCAAAAATCATGAGAAGAACTATCCCACGCATGACTTAGAACTTGCGGTAGTGGTATTTGCATTGAACATTTGGCATCATTATTTATATGGGGTCCATGTGGATATATTCACGGACCATAAGAGCCTTCAATATATTTTCAAGCAGAAGGAATTGAATCTGAGGTAGAGAAGATGGCTTGAGTTACTCAAGGACTACGACATTGATATTCTATATCATCCGGGGAAGGCTAATGTTGTGGCGGATGCTCTTAGCCAGAAATTTATGGGTAGTTTGGCTAACTTAGAGTCATATCAAAGGCCGTTAGCCAAGGAGGTTCATCGGTTGGATAGTTTGGGAGTTCGTCTTGCGGATTTTAGTGAAGGAGGAGTGATTGTAAAAACTAGGGCTGAATCATCGCTTGTTGTGGAAGTCAAGGAAAAATGATACAACGACCCACTGTTGATACAATTGAAGGAGGGGATTCATAAACATAAGACCATGGACTTTTCTCTTAGCATGGATGATGGTACACTAAGTTATCAAGGGAGACTATGTGTTCCAAATATGGATGGTCTTCGGGAAAGAATCATGATTGAAGCTCACACTTCTAGGTATTCCGTGCACCCAGGTTCTACAAAGATATATCATGATCTTAAGGAAGTCTATTGGTAGAATGATATGAAGAGGAATGTAGCGAACTTGGTGGCGAGATGTCCAAATTGTCAGCAAGTGAAGACCGAACACCAAAGGCCCAGTGGATTGGCACAGAACATAGAAATTCCAATATGAAAGTGCGAAATGATTAATATGGACTTTGTGGTAGGACTACCTCGCACTCCTCGTAAGTTTGACTCAATTTGGGTGATTGTGGATCGACTCACGAAATCATCACACTTCTTGCCAGTTAAGGCTACCGACACAGCGGAACAATATGCTCAGTTGTATATCAAATAAATAGTCAGGTTGCATGACACTCCAGTTTCTATCATTTCTGATCGGGGGCATAGTTCACGGCTAATTTTTGGAAGACATTTCAGCAATGTTTGGGTACACAGATGAATCTTAGTACAACCTTTCATCCACAGACTGACGGGTAGGTAGAGCAGACTATTCGGACGCTTGAGCATATGTTGCGCGCTTGTGTTCTTGATTTCAAAGGTAGCTGGGATGATCATTTGCCACTCATAAAATTTGCCTACAATGATAGTTATCATGCTAGCATTCAGATGGCACCGTTTGAGGCTTTATATGGTAGGAGATGTAGATCTCACATTGGGTGGTTTGAGATTGGGAAAGCAGAGTTGATAGGACCGGACCTCATGCATCAGGCTATGGAGAAGGTTAAGATCATTAAGGAGCGGTTGAAAACTTCTCAGAGTTATCAGAAGTCCTATTCGGATGTTCGTCGTAGGGATTTGGGGTTCAAAGAAGATGATTGGGTATTCTTGAAGGTTTCCCCCATGAAGGGTGTAATGCAATTTGGTAAGAAAGGGAAATTGAGTCCGAGGTATGCCGGACCGTACAGAATCATTTAGGGGATTGGTGAGACTTGAGTTACCACCTGAGATGTCATTAGTGCACCCAGTATTTCATGTGTCTATGTTGAAGAAAGTAGTTGGAGACTTGACACTCATTGTTCCGGTTGAAACTATTAAGGTTAATGAGAAATTGACTTATGAAGAGATTCTAGTTTCTATTATTGATCGGCAAGTCCGAAAGTTGAGAAATAAAGAAATTGCCTCCATGAAAGTGTTATGGAGAAACTAGCAGGTTGAAGAGGCCACCTGGGAGGCCAAGGAAGAAATGAAGAAGAAGTACCCTTATTTGTTTGAATAAATATGTAATAGTTCTATGAAATTGTTCCGTATGAATTAGGTATCATTTGTACAGCTTATGCTAAGGGTGTTTCTTTTATGGTAATATATTGCTTATGAGGGCACGATTGGTGTTGTTTTTATGTTATATTGTGTCATCGAATTATGTATATGTTGTTAGGATTGGTTTCTGGGATTCTCTGACAGGTGGATAGGCCTAGTTATAAGGGAGACTCTGGCGACAATTTTAAAAATTTAGGGAGTTAGCCAAATTTTGAAACTGTTGGTGTGTGTAAATTAACAGTTGGGCCATATTGGATGCTAATGACAGATATTGACCCTCATTCGAGAAAGAATGATCCTAAGTGGGGGAGGATGTAAGACCCCATAAAATATTACTATAAAATGCACTAAATTGTTGATGAAATTTTTTGGCAGAAGGAGGCAATTATGCGGTCTATTTTGTGACCGCAAAACCGTTTCGCGAGCTGCATAAGCGTCGCAGAGTGAAGCAGAAACTTGAGTTAATTTTAGGACTTTTATGCAGTCCATTTGTGGCCGTATAATCATTTCGCGGACCGCACAATACATCGCAGAATAAACATGGAGATTTCTGGAGGGAAGTTCTGCGGTGCATTATGCGACCGCAGAACAGGTCTGTGGTGCATTATGCGACTACAGAACAGGTTCGCAGGCCGCAGACCCAACCTAAACCAACCCAGGTTTTGGAGATCAATTTTGCAGTCCATTTTGCATGCATACCAACTCTGCGATCACAGACTTGGAATCAGAGGGTCCATTTTTTGATTTTTATAACCCGATCCCATTTTGATAAATAGCTTTTGGGGCTCATTTTGAAGGTAAAAGTCTGATATTTTTAGAGAGAAGTGAGAGTGTTCTAGAGAGAGGAAGAAGCTCAAGTGCTTTGTTCATCAAGATCTGTTCCAAGCTTTGAAATCCAACAAGGAAATCTTACAAGATCTTCACTCAAGATGTAAGGTTCTAATCCTAGTCTTTAATTTCTAGTTTGGGCAGAATATGGGAGATTGGGAGTGGGATTCTTGCGTATGAGAGTTGTTATTTATGCATGTATGTAAATATAAGGATGGTGGGAAAGTAATTGAGCTAATATAAGTAATATCTTGGTATTGAATGGGTTATGGAGTGAAGGAAATCTTGTAGAAGAACTTTGTGGACAAATTTGGACACCTAGTGTTTGATGAAATGCCTAAATGAGGTGAACCCACTAATATCTTCCTAATTATGATTCAATTTTGTTATGTTTCTAAATAGATTGGGATTGCTAGGATTTTTGGAGCATTGTAGCACTTTAAGGAAAGTTCAAAGCAAGGTATGTTGGCTAAACTCCTCTCTTAGAATTGAATCCCACGGTATCCATGTAACCTATGCAAGTCCCGAGTTGTTCATTATAAAATTGGTTATTCTGAATAAGCTTGTGATGAAAGATATAGGTTCAATATGTATCCCAAATGCTTTTATCATGTTATGTTATCATTTGAGAATGTGTTCCAAGTATGGGATGTGCATTAAAAATATTTCGACTTCAAGTCAAGTTCAAACAAAGGCTAGTATGCCAAATTTTATGAAACATCTCTATGTGCCCAAGGCTCTTATTTGCTCACATATGTACTAAAAACATTGATTTGAAATGCCTTGTTGTTGATAATGATGATGTTGTTTGAAAGTGAAAAAGGTGAGCATAAAATGCTAAATACGGCCAACGTGCCAAGAATGATTTTATAATTGTGGCCACTAGTGCAAATGAAATGAAAATATGTGAAAGAAGTATGAAATGAGATGATTGGTAGAAAAGGATGATGTCGATCCACACATCATTGTGGTGAGACGGCCTAGCCGATTGGGTCGTGATCGGACGCTATGCCGCACACATGGTGGTGATTGTGCTGGAAATTATGATTGTGGTTGATGTCTCAGATGAGATGGCCTAGCCGATCGGGTCTTGATCGGACTTCGTGTTGAGACTACAGTGGTATTGTGAACGGTGGCATATTGGTACTAAAGATCTCCCAATTTAAGATATGGAAATTTATTTGAACACTGTCTTGGTCTTAACTTGAGGCTTGATGTTGTTTGAGGCTTCCACTGATATTATGATTGTTCTTGCTTGTATTAGTAATCGTTCTATTGAGAAGGTGTTTTGTCATTCACACTAGTACTATTCCATATGTACTAACATTCCTTTTGTCGGGGGCGCTGCATCTTTAATGGATGCAGGAGGTTTCACATCAGGAGACATTGATCAGTGATAGCGGTACGCCCTCTTCCCAGCTGACTTGGTGAGCCCCACTTCATTTTGGGGTCATGTATCATTTGTTCCTTGTGTATTTTGTTTGAGGTATAGCCGGGGCCTTGTTACCGGCACTATCATAGTATTCTTTTGTATCTATTAGAGGCTCCATAGACATAGTGTGGGTTGTATATTAGTGCTGGGGAAGTCAAAAAAGTTATGTTGTGTTTGAATTACTTGTTCCACTTCAAACCATGAAAATGTGTGTAATTTGAGACTTTAAAATGAAATAACTAATGGTAATTAATTGGTATTGTATACATGATCGCCTTATTGTCTAATTAACGAAAATATGTATTCTCTTTATTCATAAATGAGTTTGGGCAGAAAGTATCTAACACGCTTTCTTGACCGGGTTCACTCGGTTGAGCGCCGATCGCTCTCCCCGAGTTCGGGGCGTGACAGTCTCACCCCAAAAGTACATGTTATAACATTCCCAACTTGTCGACTTTCGACGAAACTTATTTTCTTCAATTCGTTTAGCTTCTAAGCCTTCCAACCCTCTTGGTACTTGGCATTCGTGATCTTAAATATTTGTAACCTCCATGGTAACATGATTAACTTACTTTATAAACTTTTCAAAGATGATCTCATTTCTGAGTTTACATCAATCGACTTACGACGTACTCTTACGTATGAAAACATAGGGTGTAACAATATTAATCAGCAATTGGGCAAGGATATGCCCCTTTGGTGTCTGGTATTCATGGTGAGCGCAAACACATTGCTATATATCTACTTTGGTGAGGGGCATTTGTGCCAGGCACCCGTACATTGCTGAGTGTGGTTGTGTGTGATGGTGAGGGGCACTTGTGCCAGGCACCGTGAGTGTGTTGAGTGTGAGTATACTTAATGACTTCATTATGATGTTATTTACTTGGCATGTATATTTGACATGTAGGCATAAAGATGTATTTTTCTCATGCTAGATGGTAATTAAAACATCTTATCAGTTTTTAAAATTTTGGAAATTCACATTTTCCTTGATAAACTCATGTTTGCGTGATTTCAGAGAAAGATTAGGCTTTGGCTGTTATACTTGGAAAGCATGTCTAATTTTCCGTAATTATGAGCGAGCTGAACATGATATCTTTGAGTTATTTACTTTTACGGTCATCATTATTTTATGTGTTTTTTCTTATTGGTTATTGGTATTGGACACTGATTTTCTTCCGAGTTTGTTGCTGCTTTCAGCCCAAGGTTAGGTTTGTTACTTATTGAGTACATGGGGTCCATTGCACTAATACTCGACTCTGCACTTGATGTGCAGATCCCGGTACTTTCGGATATGGTGATTGCTAGAGTCCGCCCAGGTCCCAGTTTGTGGAGACTACGAGGTAGCTACTATGTCATTTGTAGACCTTAAAGTTCTCTTTTATTTAATTATGTTATACTATTCTATCGTTCAAGCAGTTTGTACTGAGGATTTGACTATGCATTTTGAGATTTTGTAGTGCTCATGTATTCATTGATACCAGATCATGGGATGGCTGTACTTGCGTTATTGTTGCTGTTATTTCAGATATTCGTGATTATTCTGTTGTTGAGATTTAGTTTTTCCTTTTATTTTGATTATTGCTATCGTTTAATTATTGGCTTGTCTAGCAAGTGGTGTTAGGCATCGTCACGACTTTGGTGGAGTTAGGGTTGTGACATGTTCGTAAATACGAACCTCGAGTGCTAGCTCGCATTTGTGATGCTAGGGAGGTTCGCAGTTGCGAAGGTATAGTCACATTTGCAAGATCATGGTGCTCATGGACTATTTGCTTTTACGAGCAATTGTTCGCTTTTGCAAACATCACAATTGCGAACAGACGTTCATAATTGCGATACCTACAACTGGGTAAAAGGTTGGAATTTCGGGATTTAATTCATTTATCCCATCTTTGAGACCTAGACTCCTCATATAGGCGATTTTGTAGAGCAATTTCCTCCCAACTTCATAAGTTAGTAACTTTAACTTATTTTTGTTCAATTTGCATTACTTTTCCATAGATCTTCACTATTAAACCTAAGAATTCATCGAGTAGAAATAAGGCTTTTAGGTAGAAATTTAGGATTTTACAATTTTGAGATTTAGACCTCAAATTAAGGTCGGAGCTCGAAAGAAATCACATATTTGGACTCAGGGGTGATTGTGGATGGACTCACGAAATCATCACACTTCTTGCCGATTAAGGCTACCGACACAGCAGAACAATATGCTCAGTTGTATATCAAAGAAATAGTCAGGTTGCATGACACTCCAATTTCTAGTATTTCTGATCGAGGGCACAGTTCACGGCTAATTCTTGGAAGAGATTTCTGCAATGTTTGGGTACTCAGGTGAATCTTAGTACAACCTTTCATCCACAGACTGACGGGCAGGCAGAGCAGACTATTCAGACGCTAGAGGATATGTTGCGCGCTTGTATTCTTGACTTCAAAGGTAGCTGGGATGATCATTATCCACTCATAGAATTTTCTTACAATGATAGTTATCATGCTAGTATTCAGATGGTACCGTTCGAGGCTTTATATGG
Source organism: Nicotiana otophora (assembly GCA_000715115.1). Taxonomy (NCBI): domain Eukaryota; kingdom Viridiplantae; phylum Streptophyta; class Magnoliopsida; order Solanales; family Solanaceae; genus Nicotiana; species Nicotiana otophora. Next base: position 9,627 of record AWOL01S0024662.1, on the reverse strand, counting down.
TAGGAGATGTAGATCTCCCATTGGGTGGTTTGAGATTGGGGAAGCAGAGTTGATAGGATCGGACCTCGTGCATCAGGCTATGGAGAAGGTTAAGATCATTAAGAGCGGTTGAAAACTTCTTAGAATTATCAGAAGTCCTATTCGGATGTTCATCGTAGGGATTTGGAGTTCAAAGAAGATGATTGGGTATTCTTGAAGGTTTCCCCCATGAAGGGTGTAATGCGATTTGGTAAGAAAGGGAAATTGAGTCCGAGGTATGCCGGACCGTACAGAATCATTTAGAGGATTGGTAAGACTTGAGCTACCACCCGAGATGTCATTAGTGCACCCGGTATTTCATGTGTCTATGTTGAAGAAAGTAGTTGGAGACCTGACACTCATTGTTCCGGTTGAGACTATTAAGGTTAATGAGAAATTGACTTATGAAGAGATTCCAGTTTCTATTATTGATCGGCAAGTCCAAAAGTTGAGAAATAAAGAAATTGCTTCCGTGAAAGTGTTCTGGCGAAACCAGCAGGTTGAAGAGGCCACCTGGGAGGCCGAGGAAGAAATGAAGAAAAAGTACCCTTATTTATTTGAATAGCTATGTAATAGTTCTATGAAATTATTCCCTATGAATTAGGTATCATTTGTACAGCTTATGCTAAGGGTGTTCCTTTTATGGTAATATATTGCTTATGAGGGCACGATTGATGTTGTTTTTATGTTATATTGCATCATCGGATTATGTATATGTTGTTAGGATTGGTTTCTGGGATTCTCTGACAGGTGGATAGGCCCAGTTACAAGGGAGACTCTGGCGAAAGTTTTGAAAATTTAGGGAGTTAGCCAAATTTTGAAACTGCTGGTGTGTGTGAATTAATAGTTAGGCCACATTGGATGCTAATGACAGATTTTGACCCTCATTCGAGAAAGAATGATCCTAAGTGGAGGAGGATGTAAGACCCCATAAAATCTTACTGTAAAATGTACTAAATCGTTGATGAAAATATTTGGCAGAAGGAGGCAATTCTGCGGTCTGTTTTGCGACCGCAGAACCATTTCGCGAGCCGCATAAGCGTCGCAGAGTGAAGCAGAAATTTGAGTTAATTTTAGGACCTTTATGCGGTCCATTTGTGGTCGCATAATCATTTCGCGGATCGCACAATACATCACAAAATAAACATGGAGATTTCTGGAGGGAAGTTTTATGGTGCATTATGCGACCGCAGAACAGGTCTGCGGTGCATTATGCGACTAGAGAACAGGTTCGCGGGCCGCAGACCTATCACAGACCCAACCCAAACCAACTCCGGTTTTGGAGATCAATTTTGCAGTGCATTTTGCGGGGAGCACATCAACTTTGTGGTCCCCTCTATGATCGCAGACTTGGAATCAGAGGGTCCATTTTTGATTTTTATAACCCGACCCCATTTTGATAAATAGCCTTTGGGCTCATTTTAAAGGTAAAAGTCCAATATATTTAGAGAGAACTGAAAGTGTTCTAGATAGAGGAAGAAGCTCAAGTGCTTTGTTCATAAGGATTTTCCTTATTATGATTCAATTTTGTTATGTTTCTAAATAAATTGGGGTTGCTAGGATTTTCAAAATATTGTAGTAATTTAAGGAAAGCTCAAAGCAAGGTATTTTGGCTAAACTCCTCTCTTAGAATTGAATCCCACGGTATCCATGTAATTTATGCAAGTCCCGAGTTGTTTATTAAAACATTGGCTATTCCGAATAAGCTTGTGATGAAAGATATAGGTTCAATATGTATCCCAAATGCTTTTATCATGTTATGTTATCATTTGAGAATGTGTTCAAAGTATGGGATGTGCATTAAAAATATTTGGACTTCAAGTCAAGTTCAAACGAAGGCTAGTATGCCAAATTTTATGAAACATCTCTATGTGCCTAAGGCTCTTAATTGCTCAAATATATACTAAAAACTTTGATTTGAAATGCCTTGTTGTTGATAATGATGATGATGTTTGAAAGTGAAAAAGGTGAGCATGAAATACTAAATACGGCCGACATGCCAAGAATGATTTTATAATTGTGGCCACTAGTGCAAATGAAATGAAAAGATGTGAAAGAAGTATGAAATGAGATGATTGGTGGAAAAGGATGATGTCGATCCACCCATCATTATGGTGAGACGGCCTAGCCGATCGGGTCGTTATCAGACGCCATGCCGCACACATGGTGGTGAATGTGCTAGAAATTGTAATTGAAATTGTGATTGTGGTTGATGTCTCGGATGAGATGGCCTAGCCGATCGGGTCATGATCAGACTTCGTGCTGAGACTATAGTGGTATTGTGAACGGTGGCATATTGGTACTAAAAATCTCCCAACTTAAAATATGGAAATTTATTTGAACACTGTCTTGGTCCTAACTTGAGGTTTGATGTTGTTTGAGGCTTCCACTAATATTATGATTGTTCTTGCTTGTATTATTAATCGTTCTATTGAGAAGGTGTTTTGTCATTCACACTAGTACTATTCCATATGTACTAACGTCCCTTTTGCCGGAGGCACTGCATCTTTAATGGATGCAGGTGGTTCCACAGCAGGAGACATCGATTAGTGATAGCGGTACACCATCTTCCCAGCTGAATTGGTGAGCCCCACTTCATTTTGAGGTCATGTATCATTTGTTCCTTGTGTATTGTATTTGAGGTATAGCCGGGGCCTTGTTGCCGGCACTATCATAGTATTCTTTTGTATCTATTAGAGGCTTCATAGATATAGTGTGGGTTGTATATTAGTGCTGGGGAAGTCAAATAAGTTATGTTGTGTTTGAATTACTTGTTCCATTTCAGATCATGAAAATGTGTGCAATTTGAGACTTTAAAATGACGTAACTAATGGTAATAAAGTGGTATTGTATACATGATCTCCTTATTGTCTAATTAAAGAAAATATGTATTCTCTTTATTCATAAGTGAGTTTGGGCAGAAATTATCTAACAGGCTTGCTTGACCGGGTTTACTCGGTTGAGCGCCGATCGCGCTCCCCGAGTTCGGGGCGTGACAGTCTCACCCCAAAAGTACATGTTATAACATTCCCAACTTGTCGACTTTCGACGAAACTTATTTTCTTCAATTCGTTTAGCTTCTAAGCCTTCCAACCCTCTTGGTACTTGGCATTCGTGATCTTAAATATTTGTAACCTCCACGGTAACATGATTAACTTACTTTATAAACTTTTCAAAGATGATCTCATTTCTGAGTTTACATCAATCGACTTACGACGTACTCTTACGTATGAAAACATAGGGTGTAACAATATTAATCAGCAATTGGGCAAGGATCTTCCCCTTTGGTGTCTGGTATTCATGGTGAGCGCAAACACATTGCTATATATCTACTTTGGTGAGGGGCATTTGTGCCAGGCACCCGTACATTGCTGAGTGTGGTTGCGTGTGATAGTGAGGGGCACTTGTGCCAGGCACCGTGAGTGTGTTGAGTGTGAGTATACTTAATGACTTCACTATGATGTTATTGAGTTGCCATGTATATTTGACATGTAGGCATAGAGATGTATTTTCCTCATGCTAGATGGTAATTAAAACATCTTATCAGTTTTTGAAATTTTCGAAATTCACATTTTCCTTGATAAACTCATGTTTTCGTGATTTCAGAGAAAGATTAGGCTTTGGCTGTTATACTTGGAAAGCATGTCTAGGTTTCCGTAATTATGAGCGAGCTGAACATGATATCTTTGAGTTATTTACTTTTACGGTCATCATTATTTTATATGTTGTTTCTTATTGGTTATTGGTGTTGGACACTGATTTTCCTTCGAGTTTGTTGCTTCTTTCAGCCCGAGGTTAGGTTTTTTTACTTATTGAGTACATGGGGTCGATTGTACTCATACTAGACTCTGCACTTGATGTGCATATCCCGGTACTTCCGGATATGGTGATTGCTAGAGTCTGCACCGGTCCCAGTTTGTGGAGACTACGAGGTAGCTACTATGCCATTTGTAGACCTTAAAGTTCTCTTATGTTTAATTATGTTATACTACTCTATTGTTCAAGAAGTTTGTACTGAGGATTTGACTATGCATTTTGAGATTTTGTAGTGCTCATGTATTTATTGATACCAGATCATGGGATGGTTGTAGTTGCGTTATTATTGTTGTTATTTCAGATATTCGTGATTATTCCGCTGTTGAGATTTATTTATTTATTTTTATTGTGATTATTGCTATTGTTTAATTGTTGGATTGTCTAGCAAGTGGTGTTAGGCGCTGTCATGGCTTCGGTGGAGTTAGGGTCGTGACAAGTTCGTAAATGTANGATTATTGCTATTGTTTAATTGTTGGATTGTCTAGCAAGTGGTGTTAGGCGCTGTCATGGCTTCAGTGGAGTTAGGGTCGTGACAAGTTCGTAAATGCGAACCTCGAGTGCTAGCTCGCATTTGCGATGCTAGGGAGGTTCGCATTTGCGAAGGGTCCTGCCTTTACAATTGCGAAGGTATAGTCACATTTGCGAGATCATGAGTCTCATGGACTATTTGCTTTTACGAGCAGTCGTTCGCTTTTGCAAACATAACAATTGCGAATAGACGTCCATAATTGCAATACCTACAGCTGGGTAAAAGGTTGGAATTTCGGGATTTAGCTCATTTATCCCATATTTGAGACCTAGACTCCTCATATAGGCGATTTGGTAGAGCAATTTCTTCCCAACTTCATAAGTTAGTAACTTTAACTTATTTTTGTTCAATTTTCATTACTTTTCCATAGATCTTCACTATTAAACCTAAGAATTCATAGAGTAGAAATAAGGCTTTTAGGTAGAAATTTAGGATTTTATAATTTTGAGATTTAGACCTCAAATTAAGGTCGGATCTCGAAAGAAATCACATATTTGGACTCAGGGGTGAATGGATAATCGGGATTTGGTCCTAATTTTGTATTTTGACCATGTGGGCCCGGGTTAACTTTTTCAAATGGGTTAAAGATCGAACTTATTTGATACTAGGGTAGTTTCTAAATCTTGTTTTGACTTATTTGTGTAAAATTTGACTAGATTCGGGTGGTTTGGAGGCTTGTTATAAAAGGAAAGCCGTATTGGATTGTTGATTTGTGCCGGAAGGGGGTACGCATTATGGTTAACCTTGATTTGAGGGAATTAGGATATGATTAATCTATTTGGTACGCGATCTATGCGTGGGAACGACGCATATGCAAGGCGACGAGTGTATATGTGTTTTCATTTGTATAAGCATGCAAGGTGTTCTTGCTTACTTCATGCTTTAATTTATACCATATATTTTCCTATTTCGTGCTCTTCTTTGTTAGCTGCCCTTACTTGATACATGTTACTTGACACATATATGCCTTCACTTGTTAACTGTCTTCATTTGTTACATGCTTCCATTTGATTTATGCTTTAATTCAATGTATACCTTTACTTTTTATATACCTTTTTCTGTTATTAGATAGATGCTTTTACCTACTTCATGTCCTTACTTGCCTTATCGTCTTTACTTGTTCCTTGTCTTACTCTACTGTATTATGTTGTATTGACCTTGGATTGTTCTTGTGTTACAACTTGTTATAAGTCTTTGTTGGTATATATTGTGAGGCTAGTTCTTTGATATTGAACTGTTTGACCTTCTTTGTTCATGTTTTTACTCTCTTGGTGAATTATGCATTTTAGCTCTCTTTAATATTATCTTGTGAGACTTGTCGTGTTTGGTTGATACTGGGCATTACCGAATGAACTGATGTAATAAGATTAGGTTGCCCACCACAATAACACTGCTATTGTTATTAGGATCGGGTTGTGCACCGCAACAGTAAGGATTATTATTGGTATTGATAATAGGATCGGGTTTCATGCTACAACGAAAAGGATGTCTTGTAGTGATTCTTGGTTGTTGTGCTCCGCTACAGTGTGTGTTGTGAGGTTGTGATGTGATGATATTCTGGGGTTCTGTTATCTATTCTTTTATTACGTTCATTGTGGTTTACTCATTTCTCTATATTGCCACTGTTTTATGCTTATTACCTGTACAGGTCTATAGTGAGTGTCTTGTCATAGCCCCATCACTACCTTATTGAGGTTAGGCTTGATACTTATTTAGTACATGAAATGAGTTGTACTCGTACTACACTTCTGTACTTCTTGTGCAGATCCCGGTGTTGTTCCCAACAGAGTTCAAAGGTGATTTGCTCGGACCCTTTCCCGGGGGATTTGAGGTAGTGATGCTTGACGTTCGCAGACCCTGGTGTCCCTTTCCTATCTCTGTTTATTGTACCAAAAAATATTGTATTTCTTTCAAGACAATGCATTTAGTAAGCTCTAGTAGCTCATGTACTCATGACTCCACATCTTAGGATGGTTGATCATCGATGTTGATCTTTAGACTTATTATGTATGCTTCTAAGTTACTTTTACTCTATATTATCATTATGCTGATAACCGTTAGTTTCTTTCCTTTCATATTTATCGTTGTTTGTTGGCTTACCTAGCAAGCAGTGTTAGGCGCCAACACAACCCTGTGAGTTAAAATTTTGAGTCATGACAATTTATGTATAACTCACTCCCGACATGCATGTCTACACATATATTGTTGCTAAGGATGAGGCTAGTGGCTGACAAGTTTGTTGAGTAGATTCTGTTGCTGAGTTGAGGTCCCGCATTGTTTATGGATGCCGATATTTCAGCTTTACCTATCTTATGTCTATTATTTCTTTTAAGGTTGCATGTCCAATATCTAAACTCATATAAATCTATTAGATACTCTATGGTCATAGTAGGAAATGTGGACTAGAAATTTATTATTTGGGTGCACATTAGATTTTAAACTAATTCTGAATTTGGTTGGATTATTTGTTCTATTTAATAATTTTTAATAATGTGTTTGGACTTGTATGTATTTCTCTCAATGCTGATACAAAGGGTTAAGAGTACAAGAATTGCTTCGCCTAGTGGGTGGTGTTAGCTGGGTGCCAATCGCGTCTGAGGGGTAGTTTGGGATGTGGCAAAGTTAGTATCAGAGCCTAGGCTTTAGGTCCTAGGTCATGGAGCAATGTTTAGTAGAATCTAGTTCAGGGATATGTAGGAGGCCCATTCTTATGATCTTGAGGCTACTAAATATTTATGATTTTCCCTTATTTCATTCCTTATCGTGTGTTGAGATGACTCGAGATTGACTTTAAAATATTCCTTTCGTAGATGGCTAGGAAACGCGCATCCTCCTCTACTGGTTGATCAAATGCATCTACTAGACGTGATGTTGGAAGTGATACTACCTGCGATAGTGGTCAAACTAGGGTTTACCAGACTAGATTTCAAATAAGGATATATGGGACTTTTCAGCCTGGAGTTATGAATCGGGGCCAGCCCCAAGTTGTTGTGCCAAAGCGGGTGCATGAACAGGTGGTTCAAGACTCTTCACCACCAGTGCCAACTACGGTACCTACTATTGCCTTACCTACAAACGTGGTGGCGAGGTTGCTGAATATTCTAGAGGCATTGGTGCCTCCTCAGGATGGGCTTTTAGTTTCTCAAACAACTTCACAAACACAAACACAAGTTCAGCTGAATGTTGCAGTTCCTCAGGCACCTGAGATGGTTCCTCAGCATATTGTTCAGCCAGTTGAAACTATAAGGCAATCCAAGATCTAAAACGTTTCATCAATCTTAAGCCACCGGAGTTTGATGCCACCCCGTCTTTTATTGAGCCTTAAAAATTCATTGAACATTGTGAAAAGATATTGACTACATTAGGACAAAAGTAGACTTGTGGTGTAGAGTTTTGCACTTTCCTGTTTTTAGGGAATGCAGAGCCATGGTGGACTTCTATTCAGAGAGGTGGACAACTTACCACCCATCACTTGGTCAGGGTTTTCTACCATGTTTATGGAAAGGTTCGTTCCACTGAGAAAATGAGATGATATGAGATGTCAGCTTGAGCAACTGCATTAGGGCACTGTGATAGTTACAAAGTATGAGGCTAAGTTCACTGAGTTAGCTACGTATGCACACTTTCTGGTTGTAGATGAGTACGAGAATGTTAGGCGGTTCGTGGATGGGCTTGAGAGTTGTTATTGTGGTTCTGTGGTTAGGGTTGTGCGAGGTGGTACATATTCAGAGGTAGTTGACTCTGCTCTCTATTATGAGTCTTATCAGAAGAGGGACAAGGCCGAGCGAGAAAACAAAAGTGCTCCATCTAGGGGCAATAATGGTTATAATCGTGTGCAATCTAGGCCTACTCAATTAGAGTTAGTGCTACAATCCTCTGGAAGTACATTTCCGGTAAGATAAGGTCAGCAGCAAATGCAAGGGACAAATAACAGTTCGTTTCAGTTTGGATAATATCCGAGAGGTTATACATATGGTAGGAACCACAATGGTCATTGCTTTGATATTGCTGGTTCTTGCTTTACTTGTGGTGAAAAGGGGCATATTGCTAAATACTATCCGAAGGGTTATTATGGTACTAGTTAGGCTACTATACAGCTATAAGGAACTGCTATAGTTATGCTGACCTAGACTCAACCAGCTAGAGTCGCTCCACGGGGTGCCCGCAAACATAAAAGACAAGGTTCACATGGTGTTCAGGGAGCGGGGGGACCGCCAAGATTCTTTGTGATGACTAGACATGACACTGAGACATCTAATGAGATAGTCACAGGTATTATATTACTAGTTCATATGGGGCTTATACTCTTATTGACGTTGGTTCTACGTATTTGTATGTGTCCTTATCTTTAGCTTTATATTTAGAACAAGAAGTCAAGTCTCTCAATGTGCCATACGTAGTGATGATCCCAGTGGGGGACTATATTTATGGATAAACTATATAGAGAATATGTGATATTTTGTTCAGAGTAGGGATATTGTAGTCACTTTACTAGTGTTGCCAATGTTCGACTTTAATGTTATTATGTTCATGGAGTGATTGGTGTCGTGTTATGTGACGTACAATTATTTGGTAAAGAATATTAGATTTGTTGTTTCTTATGGTATTAGAATAACATGGAAGTGTATTCACGGTTGCCATAGGCAAGAAAATTCTTTATATGAAGATTCTACATAAGATGAATAAAAAGAAAGTTTAATATATTTAACTATATTTTAAGACACTAGGGTAGAGTCTCCGACTCTTGAAACTAAGATAGTTTCAGTTGCTAATAAGTTCTATAAATGTTACTTAAGGCTTTTATCAAGCTTGATGTTTCATATTGGTGCGCATGTTAGTTCATGAAAGAGAAAGAATCTTCTATATGTATGCGTTGGTTACATGTATACTCTTAGTGTGTTCTCATGAGGATATTGAACTTAATGATCCTAAATTTACATATTCATAGGTGTACATTAACTCATTCGAGTTATGTTGGTGATTATATTCTTTATTTGTAACTGGTGCATGATACTATAAAGCTGCCCAATATCCTATTTGCATGTGATTAATGGTATGGGGTGGTCTGGAACTCCCTAGTATATACTGGATTATATAGTATGATTTTGGATGTTGTTGTTAGTTGATTTGAGATAGGTATAAATGGAATTAGTCCTAGTTATAGGGGAGATGCTGCCGAAATTTTGATAGAGACTTTCTAAGATAAGTATGTTCTTCATATGCGAAAAATAGAACTCTCAATTGAAAAGACTGCACTCGTTTAG
>AWOL01S0024660.1:33750-49334 GCA_000715115.1 Nicotiana otophora | reverse complement strand
ACCCAGGGTTAGACAAGTCACTTACCTTAAGCCAAGCTCAATCAGTTAATAAGAATGACTTTCCCTCAATTTTCAGACTCTGATCGGCTCGAATCTAGTCACAATTAATTTGATTCGGTCAAAACAAATTATAGGAACAAATTCCATATAAAAATACAAATTTTCCAACAACTATCCGAAATTTAACTTAAACATCGCTCGTGGGGTCCACATCTCGAAACCCGACAAAAGTTACAAAATATGAACGCCCATTCAACCACGAGTCCGACCATACCAATTTTATAAAATTACGACATCAACTCGACCTCCAAATCGCAAATTCTTATTTTCAAATCCCTAGGCCCAAATCCTCTAATTTCACCTCAAAAACATATAATCTAGTCGTAATACGCAATGATAATCCAATATTATTGACTAACAATGATCACAAGTGACTTACCTCAAGTTTCCCGTGAATTCCCTCTGCCAATCGCCCCCAAACCGTGCTTGAATGTCCAAAAATGACAAAAATGTCGGAACCCCTCTGTTTTGTAATCTGTCCAGGGGTTCCGCTTCTGCTGAAAAACTAACCGCATCTGCGGTCCCGCTTTTGCGGACATGCTGTCGCTTCCGCGGACTCACTTTTGCAAAGGAGTTGTCCGCTTCTGCGATCTAGCCCAACTCCCCTTGCCTCCGCTTCTACACAACCAAGCTTGCACCTGCGAGCTAAATTCCGCAGGGGCGGTTACACCAGAAGGTCAAAATTTCCAACAGCTTTTTAAATCCAAATTTCAATCGGTTAACCATCTGAAACTCACCCGAGACCCCTGGGACCTCAACCAAATACACCAACAAGTCCTAAAACATTATACGAACTTAGTCGAAGCCTCAAATCATAACAAACAACGCGAAAAACACGAAGCATACCCCAATTCAAGCTTAAAGAAACTAAAAACTTTTAACTTATACATTCAACGCCGAAACCTATCAAATCAAGTCCGATTGACCTCCAATTTGCACACAAGTAATAAATGAAATAACAGACCTATTCAAATTTTCAGAATCGGATTTCGGCCCCGATATAAAACAAGTCAACTCTCCGGTCAAACTTCCAAACTTAAATTTCTATTTTCGCCATTTCAAGCCTAATTTAGCTACGGGATTTCAAATAATTTTTCGGACATGCTCCCAAGTCCAAATCACCATACGGAGCTATTGGAATCATCAAAACTCTATTCCGGGGTCGCTTACACATATGTCGACATCCGGTCACTATTTTAACGTAAGCTTTAAACCTTGAAACTAAGTGTTCCAATTCATTCCAAAACCTCACCAGACCCGAACCAATCACCCCGGCGAGTCACATAGCAACTGTAAAGTATAAATAGAGCAGTAAATAGGGGAATGAGGTTGTAATACTCAAAATGAATGACCGGGTCGTTATATCCTCCCCCTCTTAAAACAAGACATACCTGAAGTGGTGAAAACATGAGGATGATGGATGTGCATATCATGCTCGGTCTTCCAAGTCGCCTCCTCGACCGGATGACCCCTCCATTATACATTTACTGAAGCAATGCTCTTGGATCTCAACTTTCTAACCTGTCTATCCAAAATAGCCACTGGTTCCTCAAAATAAGATAGATCATTGTCCAACTGGAATGAGCTGAAGTCTAATGAGATGGATCGCCGTGATACTTTTGGAGCATGGAAACATGGAATACTGGATAAACTGCAGTGAGACTAGGTGGTAGTGCAAGTCTGTAAGCCACCTCTCCAATCCTTTCAAGAATCTCAAAAGGCCCAATATACCTAGGGCTCAACTTTCCCTTCTTCCTGAACCTCATAACACCCTTCATGGGCAAAACCCGGAGCAAGACCCGCTCCCCAACCATGAATGCAATGTCGCGAACCTTTCGATCCGCATAACTCTTCTGCCTGGACTGGGTTGTACGGAGTCGATTCTGAATCAATTTAACCTTCTCCAAGGCATCCTGAACCAAGTCTGTACCCAATAGTTTTGCCTCACCCGGCTCAAACCAACCCACTAAGGACCAGCACCGTCTACCATACAAAGCCTCATACGGCGCCATCTAAATGCTCGACTGATAACTATTGTTGTAGGCAAACTCTGCAATTGGCAAGAATTGATCCTAAGCGCCTCCAAAATCAATCACACATGTATGAAGCATATCCTCCAATATCTGAATAGTGTGCTCAGACTGACCGTCCGTCTGAGGATGAAATGTTGTACTCAACTCCACACGAGTACCCAACTTACGCTGTATGGCTCTCCAAAACCGTGATGTAAATTGTGTTCCCCGGTCAGAGATGATAGATACCGGTACGCCATGAAGCCTGACAATCTCGCGGATGTAAACCTGAGCTAGCTACTCCGAAGAGTAAGTAGTAACCACAGGAATGAACACACTGTCATCTCCAATAGTGACTTCCTTGGCATCACCGTGCTGAACTGTGTCCTTAAAGATAAGCAGATGGGGGTCATCATACTGACGCTCCCTGATACGATCATAAAGAGAAGACTGAGAAACCACACAAGCCTAAACTCGGACTCGGCTCGGAAATATCTAATCTAACAAACTGGTAGGCCGAGGCCTGAATATCCAAGGCTAAAGGCCTTTCTACTACCGGTAAGTATGCTAAGCTGCCCAAACTCTTCGCCTTACGATTCAAAGCATCAACCACCATATTGGCCTTCTCGGGATGATAGAGAATGGTGATATCATAATCCTTAAGCAACTCCAACAACCTCTGTTGCTGCAAATTAAGATCCTTCTATTTAAACAGATGTTGTAGACTCCGGTGATCGGTATAAAACTCACAATGGGCACCGTACAAATAATGCTGCCAAATCTTTAAACCATGAACAATAGTTGGTAACTCAAGGTCGTGGACATGATAATTTTTTTAATTGTCTGGACGCATAGGCAATCACCCAACCGTCTTGTATCAACACTGCATCGAGATCAATGCGCGATGCATCACAATACACAGTATAAGACCCTGAACCTGTAAGCAACACCAATATTGGGGATGTAGTCAAAGTTGTCTTGAGATTTTGAAAGCTCTCCTCACATTCCTCGGTCCACCTGAATGGAGCACCCTTCTGGGCCAATTTGGTAATATGTGCAGCAATAGAAGAGAAACCCTCTACAAATCGGCGATAATACCCTGCCAAAACCAAGGAAACTCCGGATCTCCGTAGCTGAGGATGATCTGGACCAACTCTGTACTGCCTCAATCTTCTTCGGATCTACCTTGATCCCTTCACACGAAACTGTATGACCCAAGTATCCCATTAAATCAAGCCAGAATTCACACTTTGAAAATTTTGCATACAACTTCTTTTCTCTCAAAGTCTGAAGCACAATCATCAGGTGTTGTTCATGATCCTCCCGTCTCCGGGAGTACACAAGAATGTCGTCAATAAACACAATGCCAAAGGAGTCAAGATAGGGATGAAATACATTGTTCATCAAGTGCATAAATGATGTTGGGGCATTGGTCAGCCTAAACGACATTACAAGGAACTCGTAATGACCATACCGAGTCCTGAAAGTAGTCTTCAGAATATCTGGCTCCCGAATCTTCAATTGGTGATAGCGTGAACGAAAGTCAATTTTAGAGAACACCCTAGCACCCTGAAACTGATCAAATAGGTCATCAATACATGGTAATGGATACTTGTTCTTCATTGTAACCTTGTTCAACTGGCGGTAATCAATACACATCAGCATAGAACCAACCTTCTTCTTCACAAATAAGACAGGAGCACCCCAAGGCGATACATTGGGCCGAATAAAACCATTATCAAGCAACTCTTGTAACTGCTCTTTTAATTCTTTTAATTTTGTTGGGGCCATACGATATCGTGGAATAGAAATGGGCTGAGTGCCCGGTAACAAATCAATGCCAAAGTCAATATCCCTGTCGGGTGGCATACCTGGAAGAACCGCTAGAAATATATCAAGAAAATCCCTTACTATAAGAACTGACTCCATGGTAGGTGTATCAACAATAACATCTCTAACATAGGCCAGATACGCATCACACCCATTCTCAACCATTCGTTGAGCCTTAAGAAATGAAACAACCGTGTTAGGAACATGATCCAAGGTACCTCTGCACTCTAGTCATGGTAGACCTGGCATAGCCAATGTCACCGTCTTGGCGTGATAATCAAGGATAGCGTGATAGGGAGACAACCAATCCATGCCTAAAATAATATCGAAATCCACCATACTGAACAATAATAAATCAGCTTTGGTCTCAAAACCACTGATAACAATCAAACACGATCGATACACACGGTCAACAATAATAGATTCACCCACGGGTGTAGATACATAAATAGAAGAACTCAAAGAATCACGGGATACGCCCAAATACGAGGCAAAATAAGATGACACATAAGAATAAGTGGAGCCTGGATCAAATAAGACTAATGCATCTCTATGACAGACCAGAACAATACCTGTGATAACAGAATTGGATGCAACTGCCTCCGTCCTAGCAGGAAGAGCATAATATCTGGCCTGGTCTTCCCCTCTAGGGCGACCTCTACCTGTCTGACCTCCATCTCTAGCTGGTTGTGCAGGTGGAGTGGCAACTGGTGCAGTAACCATGGCCTTAAAAGCCTGAGGGCCCTGTAGAATAGGTAGAGCCTGCGAAATCTTTGGAAGTCCACCCCTCACCATATAACGAGTGTCACCACACTCAAAATAAGCTCCCAAAGGACGTGTCTTCTGTGACTGGCTCGGGCCTGATCGACTGAACCGACCGCTAGAAGCACCCCGTACATGAGGTACACTAGACACTGGCGGTGCATAATAGGGATCCTGGTTCCTAGAAATGGCCGAAGTACCGCTGGAGGCTGGAAGTGCTGAATAAACAGAGAGACTCACATAATCCCTAACCTGATGAGTTGTAGTTGGGGCACGAGAACTGTTATACATGCCAGAATCTCGAGGTCTCTTAGCTTCTCTCTCTTCTCTCTCCCAGATCCGCATACCCTCCAATCTCCTAGGAATTGACAATGCCTGCTGGTATGCGATGTCCATCTCTAGCTCTCGGACCATACTAAATCTGATACTAGGGTGGAGCCCCTTAATAAATTGACGAACCCGCTTTCGAACAGTATCAACCAAGGCTGGTGCATGCCTAGATAAATCACTGAATCGGACCGCATACTCTTACACGGTCATAGAACCCTGGCGCAACTGCTCAAACTCTGCACGCCATGTATCTCTAAGACTCTGAGGAACATATTCCCTCAAGAACATATCTGAAAACTGAGTCAAAGTGAGTGAAGCTACCTCAGCCGGACTATCCAACTCGTATGCCCGCCACCACTGGTAGGCCATTCCTCTAAGCTAGAATGTCGTGAAAAAAAACCAATTAGAATCCACAATACCTATAGTACGGAGGATGCGGTGACATTCTTCAAGAAACCCTGAGCATCCTCTGAAGCCAAACCACTAAAAGTGGGAGGGTGGTACTTCTTGTACCTCTCAAGCCTAAGTTGTTCCCCCTCCGAAACTACTGCCCTAACCTCGGGTTGAACTGGGACAACTAGATGTACTGGTATAACCTCCGGGGCATGGTCAACCTGGCCCGTGGCTCTGGGTATAGACGGCTGGAGTCTGTGCTTCTCCCCCGGCTTAAGATGTGGTAGGAGCAAGTGGAATCAACCCTACCTGAGCTAGAGTGCCAAACATGCTCAAAAACTGGGCAAAAGTCTCCTGAGTTGCAGGGGTAGTAACAAGCGTCTCAGGTGCCTGCTCTCCAACTAGAGCTACTGGTGGTTCTGCTGCAGCAGCTCATGCAGGTGCTTTGCACCAACAGGGGGCGTGGGTGTCTGATCATCGGATCTAGTTGTGTGTGTCCTCACCATTTGTGAGAGAATATAATGAGAAGAGTTTAGAATTTTGAAGCCAATAAATGCGCACGATAAGGAATCAAAGAAGTGAACAATTTCCTAACAGTTCCATAGCCTCCTGAAGATAAGTACAGACGTCTCCGTACCGATCTGCGAGACTCTACTAAACCTGCTTGTGACTCATAACACCTATGAACCTAGAGCTCTGATACCACCTTGTCACGACACCAATTCACCCTCCATAGGATGTCATGATGGCACCTAGTATCTAAGACTAGGTAAGCCTAACAAATTGTGGAATAACATAATAAGAGTCTGAAACTCAAACCTCAATAGTTGTAATAAATGAAAACTGCAAGTCAAAGAACTACAATCTTCCAAAATTCGGTAGAAACAAGTCACAAGCTTCTAAGAGAAATACTAATGTTTCTATACATCAGAGTCTACTAAAATAAGGAAAACAAAATGATAAGGATAGAGGGGGACTGCGAGCTCTGCGGTCGCTGGCAGATGTACCTTGAAGTCTCCGCACACAGGTAGCTCACTGATATCTAGGCTGGTAAGAAGTACCTAGATCTGCACAAAATGATGTGCAGAAACATAGTATGAGTACACCACATCGGTACCCAGTAAGTGCCAAGCCTAACCTCGGTAGAGTAGTGGCGAGGTCAGATCAGACCCTGCTAGAAATAATAGAAAAGTAAGACAGAGGATATATAATATAACGAAATGACTGAGAAGTGAACAACACAGTAAATAGAGGTAAACAATAGAGGCACTCCCGAGGTACCGCCTCGTAGTCCTAAAAGTAAATATGCAGTGAAGGGGGATATCCCGAGGAACCGCCTCGTAGTCCCAAAAGTAAATATGCAGTACATGGGGATCTCCCAAGAAATCGCCTCGTAGTCCCAAAAGTAAATATGCAGTACACAGGGATCTTCCGAGGAACCGCCTCGTAGTCCCAAAAGTAAATATGTAGTATAGGGGGATATCCCGAGAAACTGCCTTGTAGTCCCAAAAGTAAATATGCAATACAAGGGGATCTCCCGAGGAACCGCCTCATAGTCCCAAAGTAAATATACAACAGATATCCAAAGGAAACAATGAATTTACAGCAAGAAGCTCACGGTTAAAGATTTAAATCAAATCAAATAAGCAGGTAATTCTGCTAAGCATGTTGCACATATTGCAAGTAAGAGTTATGGCACGTAGACACATGATACTAGACTAAACATGATCACTACATATACTAAAGCAACTTAGTTAAAGAATTTAAAAGAAGACTATACAGCAATAACCGATATTTCCAAATTTAGCATGTGTACGCACTCGTCACCTTGCGTACATGGCGCTCACATATCACAAAATGTACAACAGTATCAAATTCTAAGGGAATTTCCCCCACACAGGGTTAGACAAGCCACTTACCTCAAGCCAAGCTCAATCAGTCAATAAGAATGCCTTTCCCTCAATTTTCCGACTCTGATCTGCTCGAATCTAGTCACAATTAATTCGATTCAGTCAATACAAATTATAGGAACAAATTCCATATGAAAATACAAATATTCCAACAAATATCCGAAATTTAACTCAAAAATTGCCTGTGGGACCCACATCTTGGAACCTGACTTACAAAATATGAACACCCATTCAACCACGAGTCCAACCATACCAATTTTACCAAATTCCGACATCAACTCGACCTCCAAATCTCAAATTCTTATTTTAAAATCCCTAGGCCCAAATCCTCTAATTTCACTTCAAAAACATATAATCTAGTTGAAATACTCAATGATAATCCAATATTATTGACTAACAATGATCACAAGTGACTTACCTCAAGTTTCCCGTGAATTCCCTCTGAAAATCGCCCAAAACTCGTGCTTGAAAGTCCAAAAATGACAAGAATGTCGGAACCCCTCTGTTTTGTAATCTGTCCAGGGGTTCCGCTTCTGCGGAAAACCTAACCGCAATTGTGGTCCCGCTTTTGCAGACATGTTGTCGCTTCTGCAGATAAGAGTCTGCTTCTGCGATCTTGCCCAGCTCCCCTTGCCTCCGCTTCTACGCAACCAAGCTCGCTTCTGCGAGCTAAATTCCGCAGGTGCGGTTACACCAGAAGGCCAAAATTTCCAGCAGCTGTTTAAGTTCAAATTTTAACCATCTGAAACTCACCCGAGGCCTCTGGGACAGTAAAGTACAACATGCTTTAAAATCAGTGTTTGAATCAAATCATTTCGTTTAAACCCGGTTCCAGTAAAAATCATTTAAAGATATTTTTCCAACAGGTTTTCAAACAAAGGCTCAATGAAAACGTGAGCAAAAATGACGAAATCATAAACAGCCCCTCGGGCAAACCTTACACTCACTCGTGCCACTCGGGCATACCTCACAATCACTCTTGCCACTCGGGAATACCTCACAATCACTCGCCACTCAATCAAATACACCAACAAGTCCTAAAACATTATACGAACTTAGTCGAAGCCTCAAATCATAACAAACAACGCTAAAACCACGAATCAACCCCAATTCAAGCTTAATGAAACTAAGAACTTTCAACTTCTACATTCAACGCCGAAACCTATCAAATCAAGTCCGATTGACCTCCAATTTGCACACAAGTCATAAATGAAATAACAGACCTATTCAAATTTTCAGAATCGGATTCCGGCCCCGTTATAAAACAAGTCAACTCCCCGGTCAAACTTCCCAACTTAAATTTCTATTTTTGCCATTTCAACCCTAATTTAGCTACGGGCTTCCAAATAATATTTCGGACACGCTCTCAAGTCCAAATCACCATACAGAGCTATTGGAATTATCAAAACTCTATTCCGGGGTCGTTTACACATAAGTTGACATCCGGTCACTATTTTAATGTAAGCTTTAAACCTTGGAGCTAAGTATTCCAATTCATTCCAAAACCTCACCAGACCCGAACCAATCATCCCGGCGAGTCACGTAACAATTGTAAAGCATAAATAGAGCAGTAAATGGGGGAACGGGATTGTAATACTCAAAATAACCGACCGGGCCGTTACAGTTTGGTCGTAGAAGCGACCTCGCAGAAGCGAGGTCAGTTTCGTAGGCTTGGGCAGTCTGGGCGTGAAGTCGCAGAAGCGGAAGGGGGCAGCGCACCTGCGTGTATGCATAAGTGAAGTAAGGGCCGCATGTGCGGGATTGTGCGCAAATGCGCTAGGGTGTGCCGCACATGCGGTTGCACAGAAGCGGAAGAATTTTTGCAGGTGCGAAGGTTTGCTAACAGTGGTCTTCCGCAGAAGCGAGGAAGTTTCCGCAGAGGCGGAGCCGCTGAAGCAGGTCTTGTGTCCGCAGAAGCAGAAATGACTAGGCAAAACCGTTTAAGTTTGTGGGTTCGATAATTTCACCCATTTTCGGATTTTGGAGCTCGGTTTTGGCGAATTTTGAGAGAAATTTTACCACACAACTTGGGATAAGTATTCTTGACTCCCTTATAATTATATTTCATGAATTAATATTCATTTTTGGTGTATGATTTATCAAATCTTCAAGAGAAATCGAAGGAAATTTCTATAATTTCATAAAACGAATTTTCGAATACCGATTCAGAGTCAGATTTGAGTGAAATTAGTATGGTTGAACTCGTAATTGGATGGGTTGTCGGATTTAGTGAGTTTCGTCGGGTTCCGAGACGTGGGCCCCACTGCCAACTTTTTGAGCGGAGTTGAAAATAATTTAAATTGATTAGTTATGGGTATTTAAACACATATTGATTTATTTGCACATTGTTTGCATAGCTTTGGATCGACAAACATCGGTTTGAGATGTTAGAGTCGGCTATGGAACTTCAGAGCTAGATAAGTATCTTGTCTAACCTTGTAAGAGGGAATTTACCCCATTAGTGATTAAAATTAATATATGCTGTTAATTGTGGGGGCTACGTACGCACGAGGTGACGAGAGTCCGTGCGTAGCTACTAATTATGCTTATGTTCGGGTAGTTTAGGACCTAAATCATGAATTATTTATAATGTTTGCATCCTTTGTTAATTAAAGTATCTGAATCATATTGTAAATTGTTAGGGGAAATAGTAAAAGACCGAAATTTTACGTACTTGAATATTTGTGCGAATTACTCGACCGTTAATAGAAATTGTACCTCCTAACGCCTTACCCTTGCGATAGCTTCTCATCCCGGAGGTTCATAAAGTGTCCTCCTTTCTTGTGGAGTGGGCCGAACACCTCGGCAATATAGATGCATCTATGGTTCATGCCGCCCGACCCTCGACAGTGTACACATTATTCTGGATCGGGCTAAACGACCTCGGCAGAAGCGTGCGTTATATCGTTAGTAGCCCGAATATTCATGAGTAAATCTTTCCACTGATGCCCGATATTTTATTTAGTATTCCTTATTTATTTGATAATTATTCTTTACATTTTCTGAGTTGTTTTGATAGTATACAAGATTTAAAAATTATGCCTTAAAGGAAACATTTGGAAGACTAGGTAACTTACTGATTTACCCCATTATTTCCATATGCTTCATACCTGCACACGCTTTTATTATGATGCTTTATTGGACCTTTAGTAAGTATCAATGTCGACCTCTCGTCACTACTTCTTCGAGGTTAGACTTGATACTTACTGGGTAAGCATTGATTTACGTACTTGTAATGACCCGATCGATCATTTTGAGCTCTAGCGTGTCATTCATCGGTTTGAGTACTTGAGAAGCTTCACTTTATGTATTGTGTCTTACACGTGTGATCGAAATTTAATTTCTGGAAGTTCGGAGTTGATTTGGGAAGAAAATTCTCATCTCGGAAGCTTTAAGTTGGAAGAATTGATTAAGGTTGGACTTTTGAGTAAACGACCTCAGAATTGGTATTTGAAGGTTTCAATAGGTTCGTGTGATAATTCTAGTTTTAGGAGCACATCCGTATGTGGATTTGGAGGTCTGTAGGTCATTTCGGGGTCGTATTCCGATTCGGGAAGTTGGAGTAGGACCATAATGTCAATTATGACTTGTGTGCAAAATTTTAGGTCAATCAGACTTGATTTGATGCGTTACGGTACAAGTTATAGAATTTGGAAATTTTAAGTTTGATTCGAGGCGCGATTCATGATTTTGATATTGTTTGACGTGGTTTAAGGCTTCGACTAAGTTCGTATTGTAATTTGGGTCATGTTGGTATATTTGGTCAAGGTTTCGAGGGCCTCGGGTGGATTTCGGATGGTTAACGGATTGAATTTGGCCCTATAGAAATGTTGAAGCTGTTGTCATCTGGTGTAACTGCACCTGCGAGATTTTGGACGCAAGTGCGGGGCCGCAGAAGCGGCCCAGGGGTTGCAAAAGCGGAGCAGGTCAGCCAGGGGAAGGACCCCAGGTGCGGATTTTTGGCCCCATCTATGCAAGCGCATAAGCGAAGCGCATAAGAGAAGAAGGCACAGGAGCGGAAGGGAGCTCGCACATGCGATGTCGTAGAAGCGGGGAATGTTTTCGCAGGTGTGAGGCATCGTGTTTGGGTGATTTCCGCAGAAGAGGTGGCGTAGTCGCAGAAGCGACGCCGCAAGTGCAAAAATATCGATGGGCAGAATCATTTTAAGAGCGGGATTTGGCTCTTCTTCTCTCATTTTTCACTTGGTTGGGGAGATTTTAGAGTGCTTCAAGGAGGTATTTTCATCATCTACGTCAAGGTAAGTGATTCCCGCGTATTGTGAGTTAAATACAAGATTTATATATGGATTTAGACATGAAAATTTGTAAAAATTTGGGATTTTGTAGGAAAACCTAGAAATTTATATTTTTGAATTTTGACCACGAATTTGGGCATGGAATTTGGAATAAATTATATATTTGAGTTAGAAATGTTATGGGTAATGTTTATCTTCGAAAAATTTCGGAATCCTAGCACGTGGGCTCGAGGGTTCACTTTATCGACTTTTCGAGCGGAGTGGAAAATTGTTATAAATTGATTTATTATGAGTATTAGAGTATATATTTATGGATTTGCACATTTATTGACTAGTTTTGGAGCGACAGACGTCAGTTTGGGGTGTTAGAGTGGCGTTGGAGCCGGATTATGAAACTTCGAAGCGAGGTAAGTCTCCTGCCTAACTTTATGAGGGAGAAACTACCCCTAGGTGTTGTAATTGATAATTGCTACTTGTTGCAGGGGTTATGTACGTACGAGGTGACGAGTGTCCGTATGTAGCTACGTTCATATTATTGTCCGGGTAGACTCAGGTTTATGCCATGCTATAACTGTACTATTTGAGTTATCTCTTACTTATTAAATTCTTTTACTACACGTTACAATTTGAGACTAGATTTGTGTAGAGTGGTAGACTCGCTATTGTAGAGATTCAGACGAACTTCATGATTTGCCACGAAATAATTGTACTCCTCTTACGAATTTCTCCTGCATTATGCGTTCTCATCGAAAGGCTTCCCCAAAGCTTCTTATAACTCACATGTCCCGTTGTGAGTGGGGTTAAGAACCCATTAAAGATTCTTGTTCTAATGGGATCGGGTCGTTCGCCTCGGCAGGATAGATACATCTATAGTTCGTGTCATTTGACCCTAGGCAGTGCGTACATCTTATGGGATCGGGTCGTTCGCCTCGGCAAGATTATGTACCAGACTCTCATGGGAGCGGGTCGTTCGCCTCGGCAATATATAATAGATGTATCTATGGTTATATACCAGATTATGATGGGATCGGGTCGTACACCTCGGCATTTCTATAAAATACTTCTATGGAAACGTGCATATTATTTGTCAAAAAGCCAGTGTATCTAGAAGTTTTCCTAATTTGAATTATGATGACCTATCTGGTGAGGTACTATATATATATATATATATATATATATATACACATATATATACACTCCGGTGGATGAGGTAACTGTTAATCGAGAGTTTGAGTCCATTGTTAAGAGAAGGATTGCACCACGTACTTATACTTGTTTATTTCGTTTCTTTACACTGCCCCATATCTGTTTACTTCTTATTATAATTGTCTTATTGGACCACTAGTAAGTGTCGATGTCGACCCCTCGTCACTACTTCTCTGGGGTTAGGCTAGATACTTATTGGGGACGTGTTGGTTTACGTACTCATGCTGTACTTTTTTTGGTGCAGGTACAATATGTCTGGTGATCTTTTGGGCGCAGAGGCACGGATGTTGCGGGGACTTACCATGAGCTGCATTCCATGTTACAATCCGCAGCCTACAGAGTCTCCATCAGAGTTATTTATGTTCTCTTGTCTAAATTGTATTCCAGACAGATCTCGAATTTTATTATATTTCCAAATTGATGCTCATGCACTTGTGACACCAGGTTTTGGGGGTGCTTACGGGTTGTTCATTATTGAAGTTGTAAAAATATTATCATTACCCTGCGAATTCTATTTCTTACTACTCAATTGATGAAAATTATGATTTCAGAAGTACTAAAAGGAGTAATTAAGTTAAACATTCACTAATGGCTTGCCTAACGGTGGTGTTAGGTGCCATCACGACCTTTAGTGGATTTTGGGTCGTGACAGTACTCATACTACACTTGCTGCACATTTTTGTGCAGGTACATGCATGTCTAATGATCTTATGGGCGCAGAGGCGCAACTATTGCGGGGACTTACGGTGAGCTGCATTCCATGTTACGAATCCGCAACATACAGAGTCTCCATCAGAGTTATTTACATACTCCTGTCTAATTTGTATTCCAGACAGATATTGCATTTATCATATTTTCTAATTGATACTCATGCACGTGTGACACCGGGTTTTGGGGGTCTTTCAGATTATTTATTATTGTGGTTCGTGCAGATACTTTCACTTACTCCATAAATTCTATTTCATATTATCTAATTAAGGAAAATATTGATTTCAAAAATACTAAAACAGGTAATTAAATTGGTAAATCATCGTTGGCTTGCCTGACGGCAGCGTTAGGCGCCATCACGATCAATAGTGGAAGTTGGGTCGTGACAGCTGGGTATTTAATCTAATAATCTAATTTCGAATTGTTGAGCATGTATTAATTAAATTATATAAAATTTGGCTAGTTTCGAATTTTTCGCACCAAATTGAGGCTTTAACGCGAAGTTGTGATCGGGAAGTTAACTTTGAGACGAGGTAAGTCTCTTGTCTAACCTTCTAAAAAGAATTTTACCCCATAGGTGTTTACGTACGTACGAGGTGACGAGAGTTCGTGCGTAGCTACTATTATGCTATTGTTCGGGTAGTTTTTAGGAACCAATTCATGCATTATATGGAATTATTGCATCATACTTGTTAATTTAAAAATGACTGAATTATATTAATAATTGTTGGAAAAATTGTGGGAATTCGCTTATGAAATTAGTATTATTGTTGTATAAAAACCTTTATAATATTCAAGTCAAATGCTTATAAAATATTCTCCTCTTCTTGTGGAGCGAGCCGAACAACTCGGCAGTAAATAAATGCATCTATGGTTCATGCCGCTCGACCCTCGGCAGTGTTCACATTATTCTGGATCGGACCGTACGACATCGGCATAAATCGTGCTTAATAATTAAAATTACTCGGTGCTTTGATATTTATATTATTGCAGCTTGTGAAGGTAAATGATTATTTGGAAATTATCAAATTGTGAAAGAATTAATTGTTTCTACCTGCTAAGGAGATATTATTTTTGATCGCATAAATTGTGTTTATTTAAGTATTTCTATCTTAATATTATTGACCCATAGTGAGTGTAAAAGTCGACCTCTCATCACTACTTTTTCGAGATTAGACTTGATACTTACTGGGTACACGTTGTTTACGTACTCATGCTACACTTGTTGCACTTTTTGTGCAGGATCTGAGACAGGTACTTCAGGCGGTCTTACCGATGTGCACCCACCCTATCCCGAGGCCTAGTAGTGAGCTACTTTTTTTGAGCCGCTCTGCATCACCTAGTGTCTCCTTTTGTATTTGTATTCTATCTATTTTATGTTCAGACGGTATTTTAGATTTTGTATAATCTACTAGATGCTCATACTCTTGTGACACCAGGTCTAGGCACACAAGCTAGTAGAATTATGGTTTTGAATTATTACTTCGGTTTTATTTACTTAAACCTTTTATTTTTCTTAAATCTTGCAATTAAGGAAAGATTTATTACTCAAAAATTTATTAAAAGAGGGAATATTTGTTAAATTCATTAGTTGGCTTGCCTAGCAGTGATGTTGGGCGTCATCACGACCTATAGGTGAATTTTGGTTGTGACACAACTATACTATAATTTCAAATTAATTAGGTTTACTCGCTCTGAATCTTTATAATTTGACTACTTTTATAATAAAAATTATGGTATAGTCCATATTAGTGCTAACACAGACTCACAGACTAGCTGTTACAAAGTCAAGATGCATGACTCAGTCATCAATATCTCGTGAGAAAACCCCTCAGAGTGCATATGTTAAGGTGATTTCTGTTTGAGAGTTCAAGTATTAAAAAATAATCATTTTGTAAATTCAAAATAATGTTTCTTATGACCGCGCGTAGTGCGGAAAAATTCACTAGTATAACAAATATTCTTAGGCTCTTTACTCCAAGGGTAATTTTGGAGAAAAAAACTAATTCCTTCTTGATATTTGAAAAAATTAAATATTGTGGGCTACAAAAAATCAATTAAAGTAGACCGGAAGGTGTATTATATACTAATAATACTAATAATTGTATTAAGGTGCC
>AWOL01S0024660.1:12579-33402 GCA_000715115.1 Nicotiana otophora | reverse complement strand
TGTATAAGAGACAGCCCCCCCCCCTCCCCGAGTTCACGTATTAGAATCACCTATAGAGTGATTGTTGTATATAAAAATGAAAATCAACTAATGCTCATTTTGTTAGCTCTAGGAACATGGTAGAAACCATCAAGAACTCTTTGAAATCCATTTGCACATAACCAAGCTATCAGAACTAAATTCCTCTAACTCGACCAAGCCATGTAGGTCATCAAACCCAAGAATATTACCACCAAAACATCTGTAGATCCTCTCCACATCATAACTACCCAAAAGAACAGAGCATACCATTACCATACTGGTCTAGCCTACTACCCAGTTGTCTTATTTTCTCCGAGTTTCTTCTGAATTACCCTCAAGTTGACATTTCTCCTTGTATGAATACTACGATCCTTACCCAAAGCTTACTACAAGACATCCTTCACAAATAATAACTCACTCATTCCATGATTTTCATATATTCGTAAGTGCAATATATCCAAGAATTTTCTTACTCGAGTCATCCTCGATCTCAACCTCTGCAGCCATAAGTGATCCACAAGTAAGTCTCAGACCAAAACCAAAATTTAACATATAACCATGAAATTGAATGGTCAATAGCAGACTCCCCCACTTGGCTCAAAGCCATGGATTAAACACTCGATAACTTACAATACTCATACTCTATTACTGCCATAATACTGCAGTCAGTTCAACGAACATTCTTCACAAGCTCGGGTAACACAAACCATAAAATACCTCAATTCACCTGCTAAGCTCGCCTTCATTCTCGTGACAGTCAAGCCAACTTCCTCAACTAGATTCAAATTCAAATCTCAACACGTACGCCCCGATGGTAGAAAAGAAACTCTCCACTCAACATTATAAGGGACACACATACGTAGATTACTTCGTAGGAGATAACCCACATGTTTAGCCTCAAATTGGCATCTTGCTACACCCTTTCACAGCCACAATTACTATGCAATAACTTAATCTTTCTGAGTTTGAACTCATCAACATAACATGAAAATCTAATTTGCTCCATAATTAAATTGTATGACATATCCTCCAACACGCCCACAATTCGAGATCGTACGTCACATCAAACAAAAATCAAGCACCCAATGGCCTTCCTTACATCCCAAGGAAACACTTCTCGTCACATGCAAACCATCTTAACACATCCTACAGTCACATCATACTTATCGTTTAGCCATTCAATCGCTCATCGAGCCACAAGCTTCACTTATAGGGACATTACCGGACATATGAGTCTAAATGTACAAGTTAAAACGGAAGCTACCAGGCCTAAGCTACGGTCCAAACCTGGCCTCAAGTTCTCCAGACTGGCCCATCACCAAAACACAGAATACACATTTTGAACCTCGTTCATGGAATCACAAGTCGGCGATGCACAACTGATACCGAGCGCTCACATGCGCACATGAATGTGTGGAAGGAATTCAAAGAGTTATGTTTCAAGCTGAATCAATTTCACACGATAAGGAAAGAAAGATGGAAAATTATCCTAAATGCCATGTAGCCTCTAGAAGATAGGTATGGACGTCATCATACCGATCCGCAAGACTCTACTAGACACTTGCTCATGACTTGTAGAACCTATGAACCTAGAGCTCTGATACCAACTTGTCACGACCCAAAATCTAACTGGCCGTGATGGAACCTAACCCAATCTGTTAGGTAAGCCAATTTACAATGTCCGGTTTAAATATTATTCAACTAACTATAATACATTTCCTAAGGACTAGTAGTACAAATCATGAGCTTCTAAGATTAGAAATTACAAAGCTGGTATGAAATAAATGCATCATCTGTTCAAAATGTACATAAATAGATATTTTTTATAAATATATGGCTACCATGAACAAAAGGCAGGCACGACCAGAACGCATGTGCGTCTTCAAATCCGGCACCCGGCAATCATAGCAACCTCTGCATCCAATATTTGCACCCAAGGTGCAGAAGTGTAGTATGAGTACAACCGAACCCATGTACTCAATAGCCAATATCAAATCATAACAATATAATGAAAGTAACACCAGTAATAACTCAATAATAAAATGCTCAGCTTGTTCCGGAAAATAAACATTTTCTTTTCAATTAAAGCAGTAAAACTCAAATCTTTTGCCGAAATAACCAAAATATGAGTACGTTTTGTAAAAACTATGATTTTTTCCAAAACCTTTTCAAGAACAAATAGGATGTTTTATTTTCAAATGGCATGAGTAAAATATTTCTCTATGACCACATGTCAATGAGTATGTGAAGTCATGAATGATGACATAACGTACAACATGAGGAAAAATACATCTATGTGCCTGTATGTCAAGTGTGCATGTCAATGCGATGCAACTCAGTGAAAAAACCATATGCATACTCTCAGAGTATCAATTCACTGAGTCCTCTCAATCACTCAGTTCTCCCAATCACTCAGTCCTCACATTCACTCAATCCTCACAGTCACTCAATCCTCCCAATCGCTCGGCACTCACACTCAGTAGGTACTTGCGCTCACTGGGAGAGGGGCTCCTTCAGCCCAAGCGCTATAACAAGCCAATCATGGCATAAATTAATAAAATATATTGCGGCGTGCAGCCCGATCCCATAAATATCCTCACCATCAGGCCCTCAGACTCACTAAGTCATCAATCTCTCCAGTCTCTCGGGCTCACAATATCATGAAAATCAGCTCAAAAATGATGATGTGATGTATCAATAAATAACAACAGAGACTGAGATATGATATACAATGAATGAATATGATTGAGTGCAAAATTATAACTTAAACATATAATTCGACAGCAAAGATGACCTCAGTGGGTCCCGATAATACCAACATTTGCCTAAGCATGATTTCTAACATGATTCACAACTTAGTTTCTCTAACACATGAAAATACATGGAAAAATACAAGTTAATTAACTATACAACTCTACGGAATCAACCGAGTCTCAATTTCTACAGTGCACGCCCACACGCCCGTCACCTAGCATGTGTGTCATCTCCAAACAATTCACATAACACGTATAATCAGGGTTCATACCCTGAGCTCCAAGATTAGAGATGTTACTTACCTCGAACAAGCCGAATCCAATGTCGAGCAAGCTAAACAATGCTCCAGAAATTCCATTTTGCACGTATCAACTTCCGAACGACTCGAATCTAGTCACAATTAATTTTATTCAGTCAACACAAATTATAAGAATTAATTCGATATCAAAATACTAATTTTCCCAAATAATCCGAAATTACACTAAACAATCGCCCGTCGGGCCCATGTCTCAGAACCTGACAAAAGTTACAAAATATGAATGCCCATTCAACCACGAGTCCAACCATACCAATTTTATCAAATTCCGATATCAACTCGATCCTCAAATCCTTAAATTAAACCAAGAGGGGTTTTCTAAATTTTCCAACCTAGTTCACCAACTAAATGTTAAAAACCACCATGGATTCGGGTAATTTGACCAAAATTGAGTTAAGGATACTTATCCCATTGTTTTACTTGAAAATCTCCCGAAAATCGCCTCTTCCCGAGCTCCAATCCGTCAAATATATTCGTCCCATTTTCAGATCTCAAACATTCTGTCCAGGCCTTTCCTCTTCGCAAACGTGACAGGTCCCTCGCGTTCGCGAAGCACATTTTGTGCTGCCCAGAATTTCCTCCTTCGCGAATGCAGTAGAAGTCGCGAAGCACAAACCCACACTGCCTCACTTTACACTACGCGTTCGCGGTCAAACCCTCGCGAACGCGATGAAGAACACTGACAGCCCTCCGCTCAACACTATGCGAAGCATAACCATGGATGCGGACCCGAAGAACACAACTTCAACCCATCGCGAACGCGACCAAGGAAGCGTGAACGTGAAGAACAAACCGCTGCACTGACCAAAATACCTATCGCGAACACGTTCCTTCATCTGCGACCGAGAAGCACACAGCTAAAACACCAGAAAACTAGCAATCTCATGCAACTCTAAAATGGTCCGAAACCAATATGAAACACGCCCGAGCCCCTCGGGACCTCGTCCGAACATGCCAATAAGTCATTAAAAATCGTACGAACTTAGTCAAAATCTCAAATCACATCAAATAATACTAAAACCATGAATCATACCCCAATTCAAGCTGAATGAAATTAAAAAATTTGAACTTCTACATTCAATGCCAAAACTAATCAAATCAAGTCTGATTGACCTCAAATTTTATACACAAGTCATAAATGACATAACAGACCTATTGTAATTTCCAGAATCGGATTCCGACCCCGATATTAAAAAGTCAACTCCCCGATCAAACTTCCAAACTTAATTTTTCTATTTTAGTCATTTCAAGCCTAATTTAATTACGGACTTCCAAATAATTTTTCGGACATGCTCCTAAGTCCAAAATCACCGTACAGAGCTATTGGAATCATAAAAATTCTATTTCGGGGTCGTTTACATATAAGTCAATATCCGGTCAACCTTTTCAACTTAAGTTTTCATCTTAAAGTCTAAGTGTCTCAATTCATTCCAAACCCTCACCAGACCCGAACCAATTACCCTGGCAAGTCACATAACCGATGTAAATCATAAATTGAGCAGTAAATGAGGGAATTGAATTATAACACTCAAAACCATCGGCCGAGTCGTTACAATCTTATGCACTGGAAAATAAGAACTCAAGGAACCCAACCCAAAAAGCCATAATACAGAAAAATCATTCCAAGTATTGTTCAAAAGATGAAAATAAGTTAGCACTGAGATCTTGAGATTATTTCAATATCTTGAAACGACAAACGTGGTTTATGGGCTGATTTCAAGAAACAGCGCATCTCAAATTTTAGGACTTGGAATCTGATGATCCAAAAACGAGATGAACGATGACGATCTGAACTATAAGAAAGACTATTTATTCGTTCAAAACAAGTAAACATTGAGGTTGTACCGGTTCAATGAAAGTTCTGATTCTAGAATATTAAACAAACAAATTTGGATCAAGAAACGTGTTCTTGAATGATCAAGAACTAAAAATTTCCTAAAGTCACCACTTAGAATCAATTAACGTGATAATAAAACAGCACACACAATTAAAAATAAGATAAAGACTAGCACCACCTTGCTTGGAACCACAAGGATAAAGAAGACAAAATAGAGAAAACTATTCTATTGCAACAACATAGTATGTATTAACGTACGTCCATCTTAGCTAATTACAACTATTTGAAATCTTCAAGAAACAGTAAAACCATAAGAGACTATAAAACACTGCACTGAACCTAAAGATAATGTCAATCAACCTGTATAAAATAACTTTCATGCTGTTTTGCATATTCTCAGCATTTAAAGTTGGCAAATCATCCATGCCACTGCTGGATTTTTCTGAAGACCCATTTGAGTTATCATGCCCCGGCATCACGGCCTTCTGCAATTCTACAAAAAATGCCAAAAACGATAAAACTGCGAAACTTGGATGCAGAACAAGAATAGAACTTTCTAGTTACTCGAACCAGTGGTAGCCAAAAGTGCAAAAAAGCAATAAGGACCATGGGGTTTGAAGTGAAAAGTGAGAAGAAAAGCCACACTTCTTTTAAGTGAAGCACACAATTTACGGGAAATTAAAAAAAATTGAACATCTGTAAATTAGTACACCAAAATTAAATTGCAATTAAATTAAAAATTTCAGCTTGCAATATATAATAATGTCGATATTAATCCAACTCCTCAAAGATAATATTCAAATAAATGACTGATTCTCGTTAGAATCACTTAGTGCATTATTGTTTGAAGCACAAACTTCTCTAAAATGCATGGCTTCGCCGAGAAACCACTAAACCCTCGCCTTATCACCTTAAGTGACGGAGCAATGGTTTATATTAACATTGTTGGTTACCCACTATCGCAGTTACAAGGAGGACCAAATCAATCAACAGAAGTTAAGAATTTACCAAAAGATTCCTAGAAATACTTAAAGAAGACGGCTTTCTTCCATGGATTTCAAATCCAGTTCAATACAAACTATCTCAGTTAATATGATTCTATGAACATAACTTAAGTATTCACCAAAAAGATTTTCATATATGCATAAAGATTCAGAGTTTCTCCTGAGGATTAATTCAACTAGCAGAATTCATCAGGGAAAAAAATTCTATGGGATACATAACGGTTTAGACTCTCTTCAGTGCATCTAACACCCAGTTCAATTCAAACTATCTGAGTCAGAATGACAAACTGATTCAATCACCATAACCTAAGAATTTACCAAAATTTTATCCTACAAAAGATTCAGACTTCTTCAGTGCATCTCACGCCCAGTTCAAATCAAATTATCTCAGATTTGAATGATTGATTGATTCATTCATTCATTCATTCAACAATACTTTAAGAATTTGCCAAAAAGATTCAAACTTTTATTAATGGATCTCGCACAAAGTTAAATTTAAAATTTCACAACTCAAATTTGTATACACAATTAGCTAATTTTGGTAGAAAAGTTAAATTCAATATTTCCCAACTCAATTGACTAATTTCGGTAGAATCAATTATAAGAAGTGAAAATTTTCAAATTCTTGAGTATTTACACAGTTGAACTTCAAGATCTTAGAGGTTGAGAAGTCATTATCAAGCAAAAAGGGAAAAGAAAAGGAGATAAGCAATCGTACAAAGATATGAAAGCTTAACTGAGGTACCTTGAAAGCTGAGTAGAGATGGGGATTAAAGTCTTTCTTCTCGCACAATTAACCTTTTTGGTCTAGGTGCACTTAGATCTGTCGTCCTGATAAATCTAATACTCTGTTTTGATGATGGTAGGTCAAGGAGACACTAGGGGTGTAGGCTAGGGGTGTCAATGCTCCCGTTTTTTAAAAAAGTATAATATACCCTTTTTTGGTTACTAGTACATCTGTTGCACGTTAATAATGGCACGAGATGATTTAAATATTTATTTATATAAAGAAACAATAAAATTTAATTAATGAGAGAAATTTTATGTATAATAATACAACAATCATCTAAATGCCGAAAAATATTAGTATTCCATTAGTGTCACGACCCAATTTAGGATCATGACCGGCGCTTAGGAGCAAGTGCTCCCAAGTAATCCTCATCGATAATTTACAGAAAATTGAACATAGTTTTTCCTTTTTTAGGACTATTCAAAAATAAACATGTCTTATAAATCAACAACACAACCAACCAATATCCACCAAAACAAGTCATAATCCTCATTCACGAAGTATTTCCCATACAATAATACTAACTTCATCTTCAAGTATACGATGGGAAAGTCTAATACGAGTCACCTTCAAGTATACGATGGGAAAGTCTAATACGAGTCACAAGACTATATCAATAAAAGAATACTTATGACACTCATAAAAATGACTATGAAGCGACTCTAATAGTTCATAAGGAAAGACGATAACAAATAAATAAAATTTTCACCCACGCGAACAAGTGCGGGGCTCACCAGGAACTATCAACTCGTATACTCTAATTAACGAAATCCTCGCTCTCGTCAACTGTTGTCTCTGTAAAAAAAATTACAGGGAGTGAGTCGTTAGCTTAGTGAGTAATAACGCTTAACCACAACCGTTTTTAATTAGGGACAAGCCAAAAAACATGCATATATAGTAATAATTAGAAACTATTATAAAAATAAAATTCCCTTTCAAAGCGGTATATATAATCAGTCTATTCATGTGTTTCCTGTAACAGAAATCAATTTAACAAATCGGTAATAAACTCGATAAATACTGTGTCATAGCAAATCTTTATGTTTGAGAGGATTTCCAAGAAAATGATCATGTAATCCGTATCACTGTGTGGACCCCTTCGTAAAAGGAGTCAAATATAATTGTAGATCCTACTCGAGGGAATATCCGCTACTTGGGCTTTTTAGTCTCAACTGGGTTGCTATTCTAAGCATTATGTCTTAATCTATTAACAATGAAAACCCTAATACAATTGATTTTAGAGAATTTTTCACAAACCACTATTGTTTAGTGGTTATTAGCTTGCTATAAGTACCATTTACTAAATTACTTCCTATAGCTATGTTTTCAGTTGTTATAGACTATATTCGATGCATTTTAGCTACTGTATTCGATGTATTTTAGCTACTGTATTCATGAATACAGTAGCAAAACTCGGCGGAAATAGGGGAGTCCAGCTAAGCAGAGAATGTATTCGACTGTATTCGCGAGTTGTATTTGTGAATACAGTAACGTAAATCTGCGGAAAAAAGGGTCCTTTCAGCTGTTTAAAAATGGTAAATGAATCAATTAACGTGATATACTCCTAATATAACTCAACTAACTTAATTATAACACGCATAATTTGTATTTCCAGTTATAGAATAATTTCAGCCGAAAATTACCCCAAAACAGAGCAATCTCTAGAGATTCAATCCTGCCTTTCTTTGTTGCTATCGTTCGTGGAAGTTTTGTTTACTAAATAAACATATGAATACCAACTGCAGTATATATACACTACAATCTGCTGAATACATATGAATACATAATCCTTAATATATAGTGGACTACATACGAATGCATAATATATATATATATATATATATATATATATATATTTGAATACATATGAATACAAACTGCAATATATATACACTACAATCTGCTGAATACATATGAATACATAATGCTTAATATATAGTGGAATACGTATGAATACATACTATAGATATATTTGAATACATATGAATATAAACTTCAGTATATATACACTACAATCTGCTGAATATATATATATATATATATATATGAATACATAATGCTTAGTATATAGTGGAATATATATATGAATACATACTGTAGATATATTTGAATACATATATACATCTGATGAATACATTCCACAGTTTACTAAAGGATTATTTTTAGTAAACTGCTGAATACATACTGTATGTATATTTTGAATACATATGAATACATAATGCAGATATATTTGAATACATATATACATCTGTTGAATATATATGAATACAAACTGTTGAAATTATACTGTTGCACAAAATATTGAAACAAAGTGAAGTTTTAAAATTATAAACTGCTGAATAAACACTTTGAATACATGCAAATACATGTGTCATTGCGTATTTTTGTATATTGTTCTAGCTTCAAATACATGTTGATTCTTTCGGAGATTTATCAAATTGGGCTTGTTTCGATGTGTCATTGCGTATTTTTGTTCTCTTTTCCACAACTGTATTTAGTGCTGAACCTGTAAATACATATTCTACTTGAGTGATTTGCAAATCGAAAGATGGTCCTTCGAAATTGAGTGTTTTGGTCGGTATACCTCTGGTGACCCTCTTGTAAGGAGTTGAATCAACCATTGGAGAAGAAATTTCGAGTTTTCTGTAAAATCATAACAATGGTAATTATTTCTAAAAAATAATAAAGAGATACAGAAGAATACAGGTGACAGCAAAAATATAACAAGTTTAACACTTACCACAACTTTTTGGAGCAATCAATTTTGAAATTTGAGAGAGAAAATGGAGATGAATCAGTTGATAATGGTGGTTGTATTCGTGGGGAAGATACTGGGTTGGGAGAGAGATAATTGAGAGAGATCGTGGGTTTAGCAAATTTGTATACTATACAGTGTTATTGTGAGAGAAAGAATAGAAAGTAGGAGAGAGAAAAATATTTCACATTGTATTTAAAGGCTTAACGGTAGGAATTGACCATAAATAAATAATTTGCTATAAAACCTAAAAGGTAGCTATAGAAAATAATTTTTTTAAAATGTATTTATTTATAATAAATAAGATGTAAATGTTTGCTATAGAAGATAAAATTTCCTTGATTTTAGTAATTTTTAGCAATGACTTGAATAATATATACATACTCCTTCATGTTTTTTTCATAAAAAAATAATAAAATGTCATCTCATCATATTGTGGCAATGATTATATCTTCGTTTTTAATGGGGTCACAATTTGTTAGGTGGGGTTTGGGAATTTGTTTCATCCTCTTTTAAAAATGTTTGAAAAGTAAAACCTACTTATAAAAAACAAAATTTATTTTATCATTTGTGTCTTTTTTTTCTTTTTGCTGTTGCACATTCACCGAAGTTCCAAACTTTTTAAGCGCAAAAGCTGGTCTAATGTCATTTTCGTTAAATAAGTACTCCTACGGTCCTACTACCTAATAAGTAGTTCAATGACTTTCAGTGTCATTCTCGTTAAATAAGTCTACAACTGACAGATAACTAGAAATGATAATGAAGTAATTGGTTATCATCAGTTGAGGTTTCTTCCATATTTGGTTATCATCAGTTACAACATCGGTTAGATTCAAAAAATAGATAAACAACCCATCATTTTATCAGTTTTCAATGTTGTAGTTTCACACTTGATGACATATTTGATACCGCTCTTTGTTTTTCTATTATACTACTAACACTTTTCAAGTAACCACATACTGTGTAAGGCATGTTTGCAGCTAAATAAATAAATCAAACTGGAAACTTTTTAACTTAAACCTAGCAGCAGTATATACTATATACTATATACTAAAAAAATATAATTCTTTAGGCCGTCTTCAACAGACTCAGAGAACAATACATGAGAATACGGCGACAACACATGATTAATGACTCGCATGATAATATATAAGTAGAAATTAGTTAGGAACCAGCAGATATAAGATGTGTCTACTTAAATTACTTTTGCTATTTATGAGGCAATTTTCCCAAGTCCTCAGATTCCAGCTACAAGAGCCAAAGAGAGGTTGGATTGGAACCAAAGAAACATGAAATTCTCTTATATATGAGATCATGTCAAATTTTCTTGCAACAGCATATCAGGAACTCTGAACAAGGTAGAATCTAGCGCTAGTGATTCAGTCCCCAGTCATAAGGCTGGTACACCACCTTCAACTGACTGTTGGCGAGCAACTCTAGTAAAGCTTGAGATTCCGATGACTCCAAGTAATTTGCAGCGTGTTTCAATACTTCAACCTCATTCTTTCCAAAATCAACACTAAACCTGAGCATTATCAAATGAAAATAGCACTTCTTAGTATTGGGTTATTGAAACTTTATGAAAGTTACATCATGAGAGATTCACTACTCTGCATGCAATATTCATGTCCAAACCATTGCATAGATTTGATGTCGTCGATGCAAAGTACACACCCTTGAGGTTCTACTGGGAATTAGAGATGAATTAACAACTTACCATCTCAAGATTTTACTAACATATGCAACCTTGGTTGTAAGATCAACAATTAGTCCTCCAAATCTTAAGAAATCATGGACAGCCTCCACGAGCTCTTTATCTATGTTTCCAGGTGAATAGCATCGAAGAGCAGGCCCAGATCGCGTACCACTAACCAGAGCAAAATGAATAAGAGGCTCTGGATAAGGAAGAACTACCTGAATGAAAGTCAGAGGTGGGTATGAGGGATTAGACAGATAATGGATCAAGAGACATTATATTATTGAAATGATTTCCAGATACAACCGCGTAGGTCAACACAAAACCACTAATTAATGCAGCTCCAATTTCTCAATAAGCATTTTTGTTTACTGAGAAAGGTAGAAATTAAAAGATATGCCTTCTCCCTTTTATGCAATTTTAAAGGGTCAAATTAACTGCAGGGGTTGGAAAAGCATCCTCTGTAAGTTTTGCCCTCCCTTGTTTATTCTGATAAAACAAGGGAGATAACACTTATCCCTCATTTTACCCTCCTTACCTCCTCAAATTCTTCCCTTTCTTACCATAACCTAACAAAATTAAAGGCTAATCTCATCAAATTCAAAACTTCACAATTGGTTCAATATTCCATAGAAAACTTATGTTGGACTATACATTAGTTTGACGCCCGTTCTATAATACACTATACTATAGGATGTTACATTTTAGCCAAAGTAGGATTAAATAAGATGTCTTGTAAATTAAATTTAGTTAAAGAACAACCAAATGAGATCTCAGTCACACAGCAAACATATCCAAACAGTTCAAAGAAACAAGTCGAGACCTAATCAGAGCTAGGTCTTCAGGTACGCAACTATTTAGCAGTGTTGGTGCAAAACATGAAGCTTACTATACCGTTGCTTTGATAGAATTGATGAACAGATTGATGCTAAAATATAAAAGCCTTCAAGCAAAGCAGACAACAGATTTATATTTTGTCATCTGCGCCACATTTGGATAATGATTAAATGGAAGATCTTAAGGCAAAGAAGAGTAAATTACAACCCATAAGAAACCTCTACTTCCACAATTCTACATATGCAGGAAGCCAAGATGTAAGTAAGACCGAGTAAACAATCTTACCTTAAGACGCTTGTCTTTTACTCCAAACGGTTTGATTAGATTGTACGGTGGTCTCTGATTGCTCCTTAAGATTCCGTTCTGGATAGCTGATAGTGAATATGTGCACCCACCAATGACATATTTGAACTCCCCAAACAATTTTCTTCTCTCCATTGGTCCAGAGGGATGCCCCCAAACCAATATTGCATGAATGGCCATCATGTTGTAGAGATTAATAAAAAAGGCTAGCTTCTCCTCCCTAGGCATGTCTTTCAAGTTCACTCTTTGAAGCTCCTCAGTTATTCTCAAGTATCTAGAAGAGCATCATTCAGTCAATACCAAGACATACAAGTACCACAAGCATAGGTTACCCAAGTATAAACACACATATTAGATGGTATCCTATCAGTTTATGGCACCCCGAGAAACCAACCTTGCAAATTCCTCGCTGCCATGGATGCTTCTATAATCAACGTGCCTCCCATCTTCTGATGCATAAGCTTCAAAAATTGCATGAGACAAAAATCTCAACCTAGATGAAATTTCTATTATGGGTTTGGGCTTCACTTCTGTTAAACCCCTTGGGATGTTCTGACATTGAGATACAAAGGGATCATCATCGAGGAAACGATACAAATGGTTGCCATCTTCAAACACATTTTCACTGGAAAATAAGGAACAGACAGATCAGATGGATAAGATACTGAGACATATCAGCCAAAAGGCACACACAATGTAGAGAGAGAAGAAAAGAGGAATCAGAAACTTACTCAAGTACATGTTGGAAGAAAAGATTGCTTGCGAGCTTCCTACCAAATTCAACAGCCTAAAGGACAAAAGCAATAAGAGAAAATGTTATGATCCACAGCACAGATATTGTTTTCAAAGGCGAAAAGCGCAAATAAGCAACAAGGTCCACGGGGCTGTTAAGCAAAAAGCAAGAAGCGAAGCACATGCTTGTTAGAAGTGAAAAGCACAATTTACTGAAAATACATTACCTAACAAATATGCAATTATAACTTTTAACATCAGAATGCAATTAAAATACTAATTCCAACGTATAATAACAACTTATAACATCAGATTGCAATTAAAATACTAATTTCAACATCTAGTATATAATCATGACAATACTATCACGGATGAAGAAATTGATCATATCAAGAATGCTGAAACGTACATAGGGACTAGAGAGGAGAATCCTGGTACTTAAATAGCAAAAGGCCATTTCTTCATCCTTTTTCTCCTTTTCCTTTTCATCGTTTAAATTCATACTCAAAGAATGAAAGTTTTGCACCTCACTGTCTGAAGGGATAAACTTCGGGAGCGCATTACTTCACCCATGAAGTGATAACTCCTTCACATTGCTGATTTGCTCCATCGCTTTATGTGATGAAGAGATGACTTGTAATAACATAGAACACATATACTGAAAGTGTGGACTAACTAAATGGGTTTCTCCATACTTCTTGTGATACCATTTTTTCTTCTTTTAGCAACTGGCAATGCATACTTAGTGAAGGATACATATGAAAAATCTTAGAGGACATCTAAACATGAGCCATAGTACTACACAGTGACCATTGATACTCAGTTTGCTGCGGATCTTAACTTCTTTCGTTATTCTTTCTATTAGTAAATAGTAAATTTCTTTTGTATTTTGATTTCAACAATAAATGCTCCAGTCTCTTATCAGAAAAATGGGAACATAGATAACCACAGTACACATATATTTCAAGTAAAAGTAACAAAGGAAGTGTTTCAGGTCCAAAAGGGAGAATAATCACCTGAAAATTTGTGTGTGTGTGTAAAGTCAATATACAATTTTGCAAGGTTTAACACAATACATACATCGAACCAATATATTTTAGATTTCTATGCAATAATTTCTGGTCATGGAATGAACAGTGTTCTATAATGATAAATAAAATAAAATTCCAAGAACAGTTGAGACTTGCCAACTATTTCTTTACACATAAAAATTAATATGTATCATTAAGACACAAGAAAAGAATGAGTTTTGGTCAGAAAAGGAAGTATTTGAATACAGTACATGAATAGTCCTAAACAGGAGTAATATCAACATGATTATGAGTATTAACCAGGTGACATCAATATATATACAGTGATTTCAAGGAAAAACTTCACAGCTCGGCTGACCATGAAGAATAGAATAATTGTTATAGAGAAGAACAAGACATGGAATATTATCTTCGTACACCAAAACTGATCAACCATAATCTGCTGTGTCATGTGTTTTAAGTATTCAATAATCAAAGTAAACATGGATGCCATAATCAACATGTTGCGAAACTATGCCATGGTGACCACATGTTGAAGTCAATACGCTGCTTTAGAAGATCCCCTGGGTTTAATTAGTTTGTTTTCAAGTAGTCTTAAGGATTGGAAAGGATAAAACTATAGAGTACCTTGCCCGCAGAATATTTTTAAGGAGCCAACAATTTTAGCACCACATATTTTGGTCCTTTTTTTATTTTTTGGACCTAGTTTACCATAAGCTAATTCTTATGTAATCGGAAAAACTGACCTCTTCTCTTTCCAAGTACTGATCTTCGGACAGGAAATCCACAGCTTCTGATCCCAGGAAACAATTGGTGAATCTGCGCAGCTTATAAAACCGGTCCTTTATAACAATAGACTGTTTCATTTTCTTAACAATAATAGCTAGCTCATCCATGGACCCACTACTAGACAAATCATCTTCACCGGAAAGAGGTGGTAGAGGAGCTTCAAAAGATGGTGCTTCATCAACAACATATTCAATCTTCTCCATGAGCTTTCCAGACTCATCCAAGCTCTTTAATTCACTCCATCCACCTATTAGAACTTCATTAAAGAATACTCGAGGAACAGCAGAATCACCAGCAATTTTCTCCAGTTCCATCTTTCTACTAGGATACACATCAATGTTAACCTCAACGTATCTGAGTCTTTTCCTGTGTAGAAAAAGTCTTACCTCTCTACTTTCCTGGCATCCCAACCTCGTATACAATATAATCCGTCCCTTCATAGCTATTGGTAAAACTGCCTCTTGTGAGACCTCATTCTTCTCTTCAGTTCTGTTTCCATTATCATCACGTAAAATCCCAATTAAACTGAGGGGATTCCACCCAGGTCGTTCTGCAGTTTTCTGAGACACAGCTTGCATTTCATGCTCTTGTGATGCAGCAGCGTTATTCTCGTTGCATTTACTCTTATCTTCTTCATCAGTAACATCTTTCCCATCATCATTTTTACCAGAAAGGCGACGTAGAACCGTACTGACGGCAACTGTACTCTTCGATCTAACAAAGTTTGTAAGAGCCACTGCTTTCTCAGGCCAAACAGATCCATGTGCCTCTAAGTCACGATGTACAGAACGGGCTGATAAACTCCTATTAACACCCATCCCAGGTTCTTCTGTTCCATCAAAGACAGGTTCTGCTTCCTCCTCGTAAAGAGCTTCGTCAAGATTCTTGTTAGATTCCCGAAGACTTTTCAGGTCACCTTTAACACAATCAGCCTTCTTTTGATTCAAATCAGACATCTCTGGTTTGGGACTTTCCTGTCCATTCAGTTCCCCTGGGGAGAGAACTTGATCGAAATCGGGTCTATCAATCTCGTTTTTCTTAGCAAGTAAAGAACTTGACGTGCTTTCACCTAAAGAACTCTCCTTTTCCTGTTCATTATTTGTATAAACCTGACTCTTCACAGCACTGGAATGCAAAATAGAATTATCTTCAGAGATTTTCTTTTCCTGTTCACCTATTCGAGCATTCACCTTATTTGCTTCCTCCAGTTTGGCTGGTGTACTCCCTAAATTCCTCTGGCTAGAACCTTCATTTATAATAGGTTCACTGTTAACAATTGGTTTATTTGCTTCTTTTTCAGCAGCGGACTGATTGACTGCAGCTTCTGTAACAGCAACTTCTTTTTCCATGACGCGAGTCTACTATCATGGGAATGCTTAACAACCACAGTGAGTTCCTAAATTTGGCTGCCGCCTGTAACTAGCCAAATCAAAAAGAAATTGTAAGTTTCAAGAAATCTATGAACAAAGCAGACAGGGGCAAATGTAGGCTTTAATATATGGATTCTAGCTTTGGCTCAAACTAGTGCAAGTGCAAGAAATCACCAGATATGTACAAAAATTAAATTCAAAACCTAGTTACTAGCACTTGAGGTCACTGTCCTAGAATCCAGAACTCATAAAATTCAAATCTTGGATATTGCAACATATTAATCTCAGCAAGAAATTCGTGAGCAAAACTATCCACATAAACTTCAAGTAGCAAAACAGTGAAGAACAAACATAAAGGCCCTTGTAAAACTAATGTTTTCCACTAAAGTTAAAGTTTACTGTTTTCATCACTTACACTGTACTAGACATTCTACGCTACCCCATCTAAGAAAAACAATCTTCAATCTTCTAATAATCAAGATTAAAAACATTATTCAACTTAAATATTCTAGCATAAACAACTAATCAAAACCTCCGGAAAACCCCGGGAAACGAGAATAAATAATAAAAAAAATAAGAGGAACACCTATCAACAGTAAAATTAATTTGGATAAGAAAAAGAATTAAGCATAAAAATGATCAATTCACCAAATGATAAAAAAAATAAGGAAGAAAAAATAATAATTAAATGTTTAATGAATCTAAGACACATGCAGGGATAATACATGAGGAAGATAGAAAGAAAAAAAAAGGAAAAGGACTTACAGATCTGTAGAAACGATAAAATTGGGGAACAGAGAGAAAAAGAAGGAAAATTTAAGGAGAAAATTAGTTAGGGGGGTAATAAATGTGAAATGTAAGGACTTTGAATAGAAACCGTCGTCGCTAAGAAGGGAGGATTTGATAGAAGAGAGAGAAATGGGGAAGAAAATTCGACCGAGAAGCGGGAATTTCTTTTTATTGATTCAAGGATTGTTTTTTGCACATGAAGACCTTCATTATCTTCCTAATTGTGTTTTATGGACTGGGGAATTTTTTCTTTCTTTTTCGGGTCCTTTTGTTTGCTTCCATTCTTGAGCAAATTTGGTACAAAACAAATGGAGTACTAGTTTGTTTTGGAAAACTATGCTATATCTAGAAGAGAG
Organism: Nicotiana otophora; assembly: GCA_000715115.1. Classification (NCBI taxonomy): domain Eukaryota; kingdom Viridiplantae; phylum Streptophyta; class Magnoliopsida; order Solanales; family Solanaceae; genus Nicotiana; species Nicotiana otophora. The sequence goes on along the minus strand of AWOL01S0024660.1, from coordinate 16,022 downwards.
AGGGGAGAGTATTTTTCAGATTTTTTGGCGAGGAAAAATAAGGCTAAGCCTCTGAATTTATAGTCAACTCAGATTGAGTTTCAACATGTGCAAAGATGCATTTTTGTCTAACAAGATGTCTATTCGGCATAAATTATTTTTACGGAAAAAAAATAGCTAAACATTTTTACTTTTGATATAATTTTATTCATGATCTTTCATGATATATTCCAAGTTCCTTGATCTATATGTCACAACCATTTGGATGACTGAAAATAAGTATATAGCTTGTGACGCAAACACATCCATATCAATATTTTGCTTGAAATGTACATTCAAATCAGTACTTGAATATTTGACAAATTCAAATTTTGAATTCAATGTTTGTATATTCATAGCCGATCAAGTTTCTGCAGATTTCGTAATTATAAATACTAAAACAACATTGAGTGACTTTTAAAAAGACAAAAAAATAATTGAAATAAGTACTCCGTAGTATTAGTTTAACTTTCGTAGAAAGTATGATTTTAAAATTGACTAAGATTTGTTTGTGCTTTTGTTTACCCGAAAAATCGGATAACGTTAAATTTAGATGCGGTTCTAAGGGTATGCAATTTCCTTTGATACAAAATGACAATACAAGTATTTTTTTCTATAAAGTGGGAATAATGAACAAGAAGATTGAATGAGTTAAAGAAAACAAGCACCGTGAAATCTCCATGTCTTTTTCCCCTTTTTATAGTAGATGGTCACTGCTTTATCTATAACAACATAATAAAATAATACATATAGTGGAGGACCCATGATGGTTTGTCTCTGCCTTGATTCCCGCCAAGATTCTCTCCCTCGGTGCGGTTGTAACGGCTCTTGTCTGCAAGCTTAGCACGGGCTCGAGCTCGGTGTTAGATCGAACCCCCAGTCTTGGTTCGAGCTCGATTCTACCTTGGGGCATCGATATTCGGGGCCTGTGTCGATCGGTGTTGCCCGTAGTCAGATTCGGACACGGACTCAATAACGATATCGAGTTTTGCCGTCGATTTGTCTTATAGTTCGAAGCTCGACGCCCCTACTTCGGAATTCGTCCGAGCTTGTCGTGTGGATACCCATCGATTGAAACGTCATTGTCTCGGCTAGTCTTTATGACTGAGAACCGATTTTGACCGTGCACAGATAGTCCCCTCATTTCTCGGAAAGGATGTGGCGAGGAACGATATGATTTCCCCGCGACTCGATCAAGTTTATGCTGACGTTTCTATCGACCCCGACCATGACGTATGTAATGCTCGATCATCTTATGCGTCTTTATAGTCCCCGACTTTATCGAGGGTACCTGAATTTTTTCTTCCCCTGTGGGAATTGCCAGTTACCTTCGGTCCTTGGTGACCGGAGAAGATCAATCAGTGATGAATGCGGAGGGGCTTCCTGTCTTTTGAATGAGGCCCAACATGCTTTGAATCGGGTAACTTCTGATGGTGTTTTCGCCACTTCTTTTACACAAAGTTATAGGTAATTCTGATGTTTCTCCTTTTGTTTACAGGCTCCGATGTTGCATCACGAGGCTTTTCCTCGAATCAGGGAAGAGCATGATGCCGAGGTTCGAAGCCTCATTGAGAAGAGTGACTCGTAATGGTCGAGTGAGTGATTGTTCGAACTCAAAATAAAGGTAGCCCATAGGCTTGGCAATCGAGCGAATGATTCGAACTCGATGCAATGTAGCCCGTAGGCTTAATGGTCGAGTGAGTGATTGCTCGAACTCAAAATAAAGGTAGCCCGTAGGCTTGGCAATCGAGCGAATGATTCGAACTAGATGCAATGTAGCCCGTAGACGTAATAGTCGAGTGAGTGATTGCTCGAACTCAAAATAAAGGTAGCCAGTAGGCTTGGCAATCGAGCGAATGATTCGAACTCGATGCAATGTAGCCCGTAGGCATAATGGTCGAGTGAGTGATTGCTCGAACTCGAAATAAAGGTAGCCCGTAGGCTTGGCAATCGAGCGAATGATTCGAACTCGATGTAATGTAGCCCGTAGGCATAATGGTCGAGTGAGTGATTGCTCGAACTCGAAATAAAGGTAGCCCGTAGGCTTGGCAATCGAGCGAATGATTCGAACTCGATGTAATGTAGCCCGTAGGCATAATGGTCGAGTGAGTGATTGCTCGAACTCGAAATAAAGGTAGCCCGTAGGCTTGGCAATCGAGCGAATGATTCGAACTCGATGTAATGTAGCCCGTAGGCATAATGGTCGAGTGAGTGATTGCTCGAACTCGAAATAAAGGTAGCCCGTAGGCTTGGCAATCGAGCGAATGATTCGAACTCGATGTAATGTAGCCCGTAGGCATAATGGTCGAGTGAGTGATTGCTCGAACTCGAAATAAAGGTAGCCCGTAGGCTTGGCAATCGAGCGAATGATTCGAACTCGATGTAATGTAGCCCGTAGGCATAATGGTCGAGTGAGTGATTGCTCGAACTCGAAATAAAGGTAGCCCGTAGGCTTGGCAATCGAGCGAATGATTCGAACTCGATGTAATGTAGCCCGTAGGCATAATGGTCGAGTGAGTGATTGCTCGAACTCGAAATAAAGGTAGCCCGTAGGCTTGGCAATCGAGCGAATGATTCGAACTCGATGTAATGTAGCCCGTAGGCATAATGGTCGAGTGAGTGATTGCTCGAACTCGAAATAAAGGTAGCCCGTAGGCTTGGCAATCGAGCGAATGATTCGAACTCGATGTAATGTAGCCCGTAGGCATAATGGTCGAGTGAGTGATTGCTCGAACTCGAAATAAAGGTAGCCCGTAGGCTTGGCAATCGAGCGAATGATTCGAACTCGATGTAATGTAGCCCGTAGGCATAATGGTCGAGTGAGTGATTGCTCGAACTCGAAATAAAGGTAGCCCGTAGGCTTGGCAATCGAGCGAATGATTCGAACTCGATGCAATGTAGCATGTAGGCGTAATGGTCGAGTGAGTGATTGCTCTAACTCGAAATAAAGGTAGCCCGTAGGCTTGGCAATCGAGCGAATGATTCGAACTCGATGCAATGTAGCATGTAGGCGTAATGGTCGAGTGAGTGATTGCTCGAACTCGAAATAAAAGTAGCCCGTAGGCTTGGCAGTCGAGCGAATGATTCAAACTCGATGCAATGTAGCACGTAGGCATAATAGTCAAAGTAGCCCGTGGGCTTAATGGTCGAGTGAGTGATTGCTCGAACTCGAAATAAAAGTAGCCCGTAGGCTTGGCAGTCGAGCGAATGATTCGAACTCGATGCAATGTAGCCCGTAGGCGTAATGGTCAAAGTAGCTGATTGCTCGAACTCGAAATAAAGGCAGCCCATAGGCTTGGCAGTCGAGCGAATGATTCGAACTCGATGCAATGTAGCCCGTAGGCGTAATAGTCAAAGTAGCCCGTAGGCTTAATGGTCGAGTGAGTGATTGCTCGAACTCGAAATAAAGGTAGCCCGTAGGCTTG
>AWOL01S0024660.1:0-10904 GCA_000715115.1 Nicotiana otophora | reverse complement strand
GCCAACTATATAAGCATGGTTCGTTTTGACCGTTTAGCCCTTACAACATTTCCCGTTGAGACACTGTTTGTCATGAAATAACGAAGTAACTTCCTTTGCACCGAACTTTATAACCGTCACAGATGCGTTCAATGATAAAGCCCCCCTGTGTACGAGGTTGATTTTAAAGAGGCCTCGGATACTCAGCAGTAGTATCATTTCTACTATATGGCTGGTATCGATCTCTGGTCGACTTTTGCTTTTTCGTAATGGACCCAGAAGTCAACTGGTCATCTTCGACCCTTATTTTGGATTGATATCGATTGTGCACATCGGTCCAGGCAATAGCTGGGTACTCGATCAGATTTTGCTTCAGCCGCCGTGAAGCCCTCGAGCTCCACTCATTTAGACCTTGAGTGAAAGCTTGAACAACCCAATCGTCTGTGACTGGTGGCAGATCCATTCGTTCCATTTGAAAACGAGCTACGAACTCCCTTAGCATCTCGTTATCCTTTTGTATTATCTTGAACAGGTCCGACTTTTTGGTTTCGACCTTTATGGCTCCGGCATGAGCTTTTACGAAGAAATCTGCAAGCATAGCAAAAGAATCAATGGAGTTAGATGGTAAATTATGACACCATATCATTGCCCCCTTTGACAGGGTTTCACCGAATATTTTTAATAATACAGATTTGATCTCATCATCTTCCAAATCATTTCCCTTGATGGCACACGTGTAAGAAGTGACGTGCTCGTTGGGGTCGGTCGTTCCGTTATATTTGGGTATTTCGGGCATACGGAATATTTTGGGAATTGGTTTTGGGGCTGCACTCGAGGGAAAAGGTTTTTGAATGAATTTTTTCGAATCTAGCCCTTTTATCATTGGTGGAGGCCTCGGGATCTGGTCGACCCCGGAATTATATGTTTCTACTTTTTTATCGTTGGCTTTGATTCGTTTTGTGAGTTCCTCGAGCAATTCAGTAATTTCGGGAGTAGTCCCCGATTATTGCTCATTTGGCTTCCCTATGGCTGGTTTCGTTCTGTGGGTAACTTCTCGAAGCTTATTGGGCTCCGGCCTGCTTTGCACCTGAGTTTGGCTCTGCAACTGAGCTATCGCTATTTGTTGGGCTTGTAACATTTCGAAGATCATCTGTAAGGTGACTCCGATCTCCTCCGGATCGAGTACCGCCCTGAATGCTTCTTTCCGTTTCGGAATGCTGATTCGCCTCTAGAGCTATTTATGAATTGACATCCAATGATACTTCAGCTTGAATTTCGGGTGCTTCGATTCGAGCCTCAGCGCCTTCATCGAGTGGCCTTCCGGCCCTGGGCGCCAAGTTGTTGGTTTCATCTTGAAGGCCGGCTTCGTGGTCGATAGGTGAAGCCATTGCTGATTTGAAGTTGCAAACTGGCGTGTACTTTAGGTTTATATCAAACGATTACTGTTACCCTTAGTCCCACGGTGGGCGCCAAACTGTTTACCCGAAAAATCGGATAACGTTAAATTTAGATGCGGTTCTAAGGGTATGCAATTTTCTTTGATACAAAATGACAATACAATTATTTTTTCTATAAAGTGGGAATAATGAACAGGAAGACTGAATGAGTTAAAGAAAACAAGCATCGTGAAATCTCCATGTCTTTTCCCCCTTTTTATAGTAGAGGATCATTGCTTTATCTATAACAACATAATAAAATAATACATATAGTGAATGACCCATGATGGTTTGTCTCTGCCTTGATTCCCGCCAAGATTCTCTCCCTCGGTGCGGTTGTAACGGCTCTTGTCTGCGAGCTTAGCACGGGCTCGAGCTCGGTATTAGATCGAACCCCCAGTCTTGGTTCGAGCTCGATTCTACCTTGGGGCATCGATATTCGGGGCCTGTATCGATCGGTGTTGCCCGTAGTCTGATTCGGACACGGGCTCGATAACGATATCGAGTTTTGCCGTCGATTTGTCTTATAGTTCGAAGCTCGACGCCCCTACTTCGGAATTCGTCCGAACTTGTCGTGTGAATACCCTTCGATTGAAACGTCATTGTCTCGACCAGTCTTTATGACTGAGAACCGATTTTGACCGTACACAACTTTACTTGTCAACAAGCCAACAAGTTGATGGCTATATAACGTAAACAAAGAGAAAGTCAATCTCTTAATCTTGAGTTGAAAGTTTAGTCTAATTCAATGAAAGATATGACATCTTAGAAAGTTAATTACTCATATTGAGAAGCAGGTTACCTAATCGCTTTTTTTCTTAGTTTCTTTTGCATTCTAATGTTTTTTTTTCTTTTTAAAAAGTGCGAGGACACCCGAAGATCACAATCAATATATTTCAGATTAATTAATTTGCCCATGTAACTTATAAATGCAAAAAGTTTTGTACATTTGGAAAAGAGTATTAAACCATTTAAAATGCCAATAAAACATTGCTCTAGTGATTATCAAATTAAGGTCAACATATTTGAATTATAAATATTGTAAATATCACCTTACTGTAAGAAAACAAATTTCAATTCAAATTATCTCTCTTCTAAGGAGAGTTGACCCGTCTTAACTCTAAGTCATGGGACCTTAGCTTTAGTCAAAAAGGAAAATGAAAATCTATATTGGAGCGTTATACAGTAAAGCTCGAAATAAGTTCAGAAACTAAAATATTATATTTATTACTCAAAATTATGAAGTTTGAGGACTCAGAAAACTAATTCAATCTATTGTCCTAAATTGCTATTTACATAGGATATAAAAAAGATCAAAATGCATTTGGACATAAAATCTTTTTCAAACTCAAGCCTAAACCAAAATTTTGGGCTGTAGTATCGAAACTAATCCAATTAGTTCTGGGATTGGTTCTTTTGGAGATCTTCCAGAATCTTGATATATTCCATACTTATTAATTGCTGGAGAATTTGGAATTTTTTACTATTACGGTGGAAAGTCAGAGACAGTCGATAAAATTTGGTAGAAAACAAAGGGAAATAAAGAATAGTCGACATAGAACATCAGCAAACTGCAAATAATTAATGCCCGATTATCATATGCTACTATGCCAAGCACGAGGCATTTAAAATTAAATGAGATTTGAATTGCTGCACTCATTTATTAAGTTGAATTTCTCTGTTTGCCATGGTCTCATCGACAGCTGAATTATGTATTTGTTCTGAGAATTAGCAGTATTTCCTATCTAATTTTGTCACGACCTACCAGGGGGTTGAGATTCACATAATAACCTTTCTTATTTTTCTGAAGAAAATTTGGCAGAATCTTTCTTATATTCATAATAAGTGAAATTTTTTAAAAAAAGAAGGAAAAATAAGACTGTTAATGCTACTATAAGAAGTTAAATTATATAAATAATTAATTTTTATACTGTCAATATATAACAAGAGGGGAAACTAGTAGCAAATACGGAAAGTAACAAAAGGTGAAAAACATTGAATTTGAGTGAGTGCATACAAATTGTAATGACCCAACCGGTTATTTCGTGTATTTGAACTATGTTTCTCCTTTTGAAGCTTCTCGTGTCTGTATTTGTGAATATGTGACTTGCGAGGATGGTTGGTTTGGTTCCGGAGAGGTTTTAGATTGATTTGGAATGCTTGGTTCTTAGTTTGGAGGCTTAAGTTGGAAATGTTGACCGAGGTTTTGATGGTTCCAATAGGTTCGTATGGTGATTTTGGACTTAGGCGTATGCTCAGAATTTTATTCGGAGGTTCCTAGGTTGAATTGGCTCCTTACGCCGAATGTTGGCAATTTGAAGGTTTAGAGATTTTTAAAGTTTGACCATGGTTTGACTTTGTGGCTATCGGGTTCGGATTTTCGTTTCAGGACTTGAAATAGGTCCATTTTGCCATTCGGAACTTGTTGCAAATGGTGTCATTTCGAGTTGGTTTGGTAGGAATCAGACATTTGGTTGTGATTTTAACGGTTCTTGAATTTCATTGTGAATTCTATATGTTTTGGTATCTGAATCGTGGTTCCAGATGTTATTCTAGTGTTTTCAGGTCGCGAGCGAGTTCGTATGATATTTTTAGACTTGTGTGGATATTTAGTGAAGAGCCCCGTGGGCTCGAGTGAATTTCGGACGCGTTTCGAAGTGATTCGGACTGTTTCAGATTTTGCTGGTGCTTGGCTGGTGCTGCAGGTCTCGCAAATGCGAGCACCCGTTCGCATTTGCGGTTACCGCATTTGCGAGGGATTCATCGCAATTGCGAAAGAGGCCTTGGGTTGGCAGGCTTCGCAAATGCAAAGCCAACCTCGCATATGCAATGAGGAGCTGGGTTGAGGCATGCTACTTTTGCGATCCCCATCTCGCATTTGTGATGCCTGCAGGGTTTGCATTTGCAGATATTTTTGTCGAATTTGCGACTTCTGTGGGTCTTGACAGGGTACGCTTTTGTGAGACAATGGTAGCATTTGTGAACTTAAGGTCGCAAATACAACTTATGCAGCTGGGCATATAATTGAATTCGAGACTTAGTATCATTTTATCACATTTTGAGCCCTAGACTCAATGGGAGATGATTTTTGGAGAGGATTTTCATACAAAACTATTAGGTAAGTGATTTTGACTCACTTTTGATATTATAACATGATTATTTGTGAATTTTAACATCTAATCCATGAGATTTGAAGAGAAATTTAGAGAATTTTTTACTATGTTTCGAAAAATAAAAATTTCGGATTGGAGAGTCGATTTGGACTCGAATTTAAAAACCAAACCCATATTTGGACTCGTGGGATTATGAAAAATTGTGCAAAGATCTTAACTTTTTTAATCGAAATTGGTTTCCCTCGCATTGTTTGATATTATTAAGTCATTTTTTGCTAGATTTGAGCCGAGCAAAGGTGAATTTTAAAGGAAAAGCTATTTTTGAGTGTTGATTTGGGCAATTTGAGATAAGTATCTTGCCTAACTCTGTGTAGAAAAATTACCCCTTAGGATTTGGCTTAATTGCTTATTTGTATTATGTGTAAATGACGTGTACATGAGGTGACGAGTGTGCACACGGACGTATGTGTGTCTTATGACCAGTTTTGACCTGAGGTTGCTCTTATTGCTTTGTTTTGATTGGGAGATCTCTGTACTACGTGTTTTCACTTTGGGTATTTACTTCAATTTATGTTCCATGCTAGAGATCATGTTTTAGGATTGAAATTCTTTAGCTGGCCAAGTTGGACGTTTGTGAGATTGTTGCCGATGTGGGTTAGTTGAATTCATGCTCATATGTTGAACACCCATCTGCATTTCCTTTATTAGTTTGTCCTTATGCACTACGTTGACAGATTGTGAGTTTATATCTTGATGACAATTGTTGGCATACTGTGTTGTTATGATTATGGCACATGTAGACTTGTTGGGTGGATTATTTGGGTGTTTGCGTGAGGTTTATGTCGTGCTATTGTTATTGTTGATATTGCACATGCGGCGAGACAAAGCGAGTTATATCTGGTTTGCGCATGTGGCGAGACAAGGTAGGATAATTATTGATGGCCTGGGAGAGTTTATTAATAATGTTTGTGTGGTGGTGAAAATGAGGTGTTTGTGCTTATGACTCATTTGTGTGTGTCATGCATTTATACATGATTTGTTGTGTGATTTCTTACGTGCCAATCTATGCCTCTGTTATTACTTGATGTTCCGGTTGTCAAGATGGATTCACCTACATGGAGTTGTCTTTACTTTATTTGATTCTTGAAAAGATCTCTTGAACGTGTTACTTAGAAATTAGTATGGACTCGGATTACTATGTGGTACGAGGTCTTTGTCATGCAAGTGTAACTTATATTGTGCCACGAGGTCTTTGCCGTGCACATCCCAAAATAGAAAGGTCTACTCCTTACTCAAGTTGAACGTGTTACTTAGAAATTGATATGAAATCGGATTACTCCGTGGTACGAGGTCTTTGTCATGCAAGTGTAACTTATATCGTGCCACGAGGTCTTTGCCGTGCAAATGTGACTTATATTGTGACACGAGGACTTTGCCGTGTAGGGTGTGACGTATGTTGTGGCACGAGGTCTTTGTCGTGCGAGAGTGATTGGTAATGTGGGCACGAAGTGTCATATGTTAGCGATTCTATTTGATGACTCGTTGTTGAAACTGAGTACTTACTTGTATTAAGTTATTATCACTTGTTCTGATGAGGTTACAGTTATTGCCTCCTATTATTCTTGCCGTTGCCGGTATTGATACACTGTACAAGTTATTTAACTAGTTGGTGTCTTGACTTGAACCTCGTCAGTACCCCACCGAGGTTAGTCTTGATACTTACTGGGTACCGACGGTGGTATACTCATACTACGCTTCTGCACATTTTTTTGCAGATCCAGATACCTCAGAGCATGTCGATCGTTAGTGAGTTGATTATGAGTTGCTGTGGAGACTTCAAGGTATACCTGTTGTTCCGCTTACAGGCCTCAGAGTCACCTTCTATTGTTCCCTTTCTACTATTTATTGTATTTCAAACATTTCTGTATTTTGAGATTCACTGTGTACCTCTTGTAGAGTTTATGACTCAGTATTACCGAGTTTTGGGATTGTGATCGTTGTATTATCATATTGGCTATATCTTGGGCCATTTTTTCAGTTCTATTTAAAGATTAAGCTATTATATTCTGTTTGGTATTGTTGTGTGGTAAGCTTACCTAATATTAGAGATTAGGTACCATCACAATTCTTAAGGTGTGATTTTAGGTCGTGACACTAACACGTCGTACTATAGGCACGTGAATTTGTTGAGATTTGAGAAATCTCAAATTTCTATTGGTCCTGACAATGGCAGTCCCATGTCATGGGTTATGGATCTTCATTATTTTTGGAACCAAATATTATTAAGAAAAACTAGTAATTCATACAGATATTCAATTGAGCACCCAATCTCAGTAACAATTTTTAGATTAAAAATAGTTAAGCTTGCATGATTTAATTTTTTGAATAAAAGAGACGTGAAAGTATATAAGGCAAGCTTTGAGAAGTATCTCGAACCGACAAACGGTATTCATAATTTTTTGTATCACTCCACAAACCTCTCCAACTTTATTCTCGTGTTTACTCAAACTCACAACCTCAAGATTAGAGGCGGAGAATACTTATGTTGAGCAACCCTCTCTTGTTACTTAATTCATAATATCATTAATTATTTATATAATTGAAAATAAATCGTTCAACTCTTACGGATATTTTACTGAAAACTCTAGTCCTACTAATTGATTATAACAAGCTATATATCCTTCAAGAGTGAGACGACGACTTTTATAACAGGCCAGAAATATTACGTCATCATACCGGAGTGTTTATCAAACTAACTTTTTTTAAGAAGAGGAAGAATCACTGTTTAACTTTAAACCTACAGACTGTAGGTAACACAAAAGAAAGAAAGAAAAAGAACTTAATTTTTGGGTAAATTGAGTATCTCCTCCGGAAACTCTTTGGATTTACTAACTGACAAGAGTAATTTTGCTAAGAATTGTTCTTTGGTTTGTGAAAACCGTGAATTTACATGCTCCCTCCGTTTCAATTTATGTGAACTCATTTGACTGAACACATAGTTTAAGAAATAAGAGAAGACTTTTGAACTTGTGATATAAAATGATGCATATATATTTTGTATGGCTATAAATCATTGCATAGAGTTAAATTATTTCCAAATATGAAAAGAGGTCATTCTTTTTTGCACGGACTAAAAAGAAAATAAGTTCACATAAATTGAAACGGAAAGAGTATATAATTTGTCCCAAAATGGATATTTGGAGTTGGAGGATTGTCACGACCCCTTTTTCCCCTCTGTAGGATGTCGTGACGGCACCTAGTCTCTAAGACTAGGTAATCCTAACAAATATACATAATAACTGAATACTAGGTTGAAACTCAAATCTCCAAATCTGAAATAAATAAAACTGCAATTTAAAATGATTACAACTCTCAAAACCCGGTAAAAATAAGTCACAAGCTCTAAGATAAATGCTAAATGTCTTTATACATCAGAGTCTAATGAAGATAATGAAAAACAACATCCTAAAGGTAGAGGGGGACTCCGAGGTCTGCGGACGCTGGCAGATATACCTTGAAGTCTCCACGTACTCACTGCTCACTGATATCGGGGCTGGTAGGAGGTACCTTGGTCTGCACAAAAAGATGCGCAGAAGAGTAGTGTGAGTACACTACAACGGTACCCAATAAGTATCAAGTCTAACTTCGGTAGAGTAGTGACGAGGTCAGGTCAGGGCCTTACTGGAATAAAAGGAAATAAGGCAGAAGATATAATAATATAATAAAAAGACTGAGAATATAACAATGATAAATTTCATAAAGGTAACAACACAGCAAATAGGAGTAAACAACAGGGGCGCTTCCGAGGTACCGCCTCGTAGTCCCAAAAGTAAATACACAACAGGGGAGCTCCCGGGGTACCGCCTCGTAGTCCCAAAAGTAAATATGCACAGGGAGCTCCCGAGGTACCGCCTCGTAGTCCTAAAAGTAAATATACAACAGGGGAGCTCCCGAGGTACCGCCTCGTAGTCCCAAAAGTAAATACACAACTCGTAACTGGTGTAACAACGAATTTACAGCAAGGAATCCTACAATTAAAGACCGAATACAAAATCAAGGAAGCGGGAATTCAACTAAGCATGTTGTACATATTTCAAGTAAGAATTAAGACACATTGACATGTGATATTATGCTAAACATGATAACTACACATGCTAAGACAACTCAGTTAAGGAATTTAAAGAAGACTACTCCGCAAGAATCGGATTTTTCTATAACCCGAGTACGCACTCGTCACCTCGCGTACACGACCTCCACGTATTTCAAATACCATAACAGTACCAAAACCTGAGGGGAATTTCCCCCACACAAGGTTAAACAAGTCACTTACCTCAAATCTCGCTCAATCAATCAATAAGAACGCCTTTCCCTCGACTTTCCGACTCCGAACGGCCCTAATCTAGCCAAAAGCAATTACATACTATAAATATCACTATAAGAAACTAATCTAAATAATGAAATCATAACTTCAACAAGAACTTAATCTTTTTCTTTACTTTTGAACTAAGAACCCAATTATCACTTCGGTCTTTGGTAATCTGCAAGTCTAACGAAGTAATTTTCCTCCTGCATTCCCAATCGACTTGTATGTGGGCTGCATTGTTGCAAATTTGCAATGACTCCTTGTGTGTAAAATGTCTCAACCCATTTTAAGGGTAAATTGCCGTTAGCTGTTAATATTACTCCTATTTTCTTTAGCATCCTTGTAATTTTTAAGTCAAGAATGAACAGTTCAGAAAATTCGTATGTTGCTGAAATTCTTCAACGTCCACATTCTCATTCAAAATTTATCATTCACTTGGTGGGCAGCCTTCTTCCACCTACAATGATACTATTAAATCCTTTCCCTTTTTCACAAAAATTCACCTACACCATTTTCATTGAGAATCATTGTGATTCTTGATCAATTTTTAGATTTTGTATACAGTAGTTAACCAGCTGGTTTATGAGATTTAAAGTCACTTTTAGACAACTCAACAAGTTCACCACTAATAATAACTGAAACGATGATGGAAAAAATACATTGACGAAATCCTTCCATATATATTTTTCAACTAAACGGTAACATTAAAAATGTTCAAGTATATCACAAACATCTTGGATAAGAAAGCTACATTTTTTACCCCTGCTTTAGGTACTGTCTTATTTGATTTAACATGGTTAAGACTAGTAATTAAATTCGTCTTCCCCTCCCACCCACGCCCCCCATGACTATATCATGGGCCTTTACTTTTGCTACCAACAATGCCTTAGAAAGTGCAGAGCGGTTACCTATACAACTTGCTGCGGGAATAGCAGTTCAGTTGTGAGGTTTTAGCTTGTCTCGGAAATCTCCAGCTACCAGCCATAGAAGAGCTCCTTAGAGAATCAGGTTTTTAATACCTGATGACAAACAGATTTTGCGCCCCCCAGGCGGGGAAGGTTGGTGAGAGCTAAATAGAAAAGGATATCACCTGCATATTCATCTTCTAATCATGGGTGTTTGCTTGGATGCAAAACCGTCACTCTTTCTAAAGCTGTATGAGAATATGGTAAGAGTAAAATAAAGATACTGTGGTTTCCATAAACAAAGCTAAAACCATGTTGACACTATTTACAATTTGTGAATGTTAAACTTAGTTTGACAACTTTACAAGCTTTTTCATCCAGGAGATTGATGTAGCTCAGAAGCATCCCTCCATCCTTGNACAAGTCACTTACCTCAAATCTCGCTCAATCAATCAATAAGAACGCCTTTCCCTCGACTTTCCGACTCCGAACGGCCCTAATCTAGCCAAAAGCATTTACATACTATAAATATCACTATAAGAAACTAATCTAAATAATGAAATCATAACTTCAACAAGAACTTAATCTTTTTCTTTACTTTTGAACTAAGAACCCAATTATCACTTCGGTCTTTGGTAATCTGCAAGTCTAACGAAGTAATTTTCCTCCTGCATTCCCAATCGACTTGTATGTGGGCTGCATTGTTGCAAACTTGCAATGACTCCTTGTGTGTAAAATGTCTCAACCCATTTTAAGGGTAAATTGCCGTTAGCTGTTAATATTACTCCTATTTTCTTTAGCATCCTTGTAATTTTTAAGTCAAGAATGAACAGTTCAGAAAATTCGTATGTTGCTGAAATTCTTCAACGTCCACATTCTCATTCAAAATTTATCATTCACTTGGTGGGCAGCCTTCTTCCACCTACAATGATACTATTAAATCCTTTCCCTTTTTCACAAAAATTCACCTACACCATTTTCATTGAGAATCATTGTGATTCTTGATCAATTTTTAGATTTTGTATACAGTAGTTAACCAGCTGGCTTATGAGATTTAAAGTCACTTTTAGACAACTCAACAAGTTCACCACTAATAATAACTGAAACG
>AWOL01S0024659.1:99293-115006 GCA_000715115.1 Nicotiana otophora | reverse complement strand
ATCCTAGTTTTATTTCAGTTATTATCATTGACTCATAGTGAGTGTCAAAGTCGGCCATCTCGTCTCTACCACTTCGAGATTAGGCTTGATACTTACTGAGTACACGTTGTTTACGTACTCATACTACACTTTCTGCACTTTTTGTGCAGGATTTGAGACAGGTACTAGTGGAGGGCCTATCATCACATATCCACGTCATCCCGAGGCATAGTGGTGAGCTGCCTTTCTGAGTCGTTCTGCAACTACCAGTGTCTTTTCTTATATTTACATTCTGTCTATTTCATTTCAGACAGTATTTGAAGTTTTGTATCATCTACTAGATGCTCATGCACTTGTGACACCAGGTCTTAGCACACATATTGGTAGAGTTTGGGATTTCTTGGTTTTAAATTTTATCAATGTATGCTTAAATTATTAGTTGGCTTGTCTAGCTGTAGTGTTGGACGCCATCACGATTTACGGGTGAAATTGGGTCGTGACAATTTTCATTAGTACACGTAAAATTACTCTGATTAAAATTTTTTATTTTTTATATGTATTTAAAATATATTGTTTTATTTCTTTAGAAAAATGAAATCTATAGAGTTTTTCTTAAAAGTTTCATACGATGTACTACAGATAATAATGTTTCATTCATGATTAAACATATCGAAAACTGTTTTTAGAAATATATTAAAACATTCAACTCTTCAAATCATAGTGTCATATAAGTAGAAGAGAGGTATATATGAACAGTCTAATAGTGTCTATGGTAATTAAGGTATCAACTATTGTTTGTTTCTTTCATTTATCATGTGCACTGTGATGTGTGGGTTTTTTTCTTCCAAAACAAGAAGTAATATTATTAACTAATATCACGAGGAGACCCGTCAATTAAAAATTCACTCGCATATATCAGGGTCGTGGTTAAGTATAAATTAATGTAAGAATGTGCATTTAATTAACTATAATTTAGTGGTGAAGAAGATATGTGTTATGTATTTAATATGTTAGGTAATTCAAAAATAGAAACAATATAAATAAAGGCGCATGTGCAGGAAGGGGCATGCGAAGGCCTTTCGGAGATTGACCTTTCTTTCTCTTCTTCCTGGTCTGATCGGTCGAGCTCTCGTAATCGATTGCTCATATGTCCATTTCGTTCTGGCTAGCGCTCACACTACAAAAACAATTGGAATTAGCTACGAACGTCGTTGCTAATTTATTGCTAAAATGCTTATCGCTAACAGAATTTCTTGATAATACATTGCTAATCTATCGCTAAATAAGATTAGCGACGGATTTTTCTGTTTAGCTACAGAATTTGTCCGTCGCTAAAACCTGATTTTTAGTAGTGTCATCTCCAGCTCTATTTCCAATTTTTCATTTAATATATCATTCCCGTATGCACCACCCGGTGCAACTAATTAAGTATTTAGAGGAAATAATACAAAGTGGCTATTTGGACCAATTTAATTATCCGGTTTTGCCCATCTAAAACTGTTTTAAGAATATTAAAACATTCAACTCTTCAAATCATAGTGTCATATATAAGTAGAATAGAGGTATATATGAACAGTCTAATGGTGTCTATGGTAATAAGGTATCAACTATTGTTTGTTTCTTTCATTTATCTTATGCAGTTATGCACTGTGATGTGTGGTTTTTTTGTCTTCCACAAAACAAAGAAGTAATATTATTAACTAGTATCATGAGGAGACCCGTCAATTAAAAATTCACTAGTATCATGAGAAGTAATATTATTAACTAGTATCAGGGTCATAATTAAGTGATAAATTAATATGAGAATGTGTATTAATTAATTATATGATAATCATGTTTGTGAAGATAGATATTTAGAGTTAACTATATATTAACTACAGTATATATATTATGTAGTATTTTTTATGTTAGCGTAACCATCCGATGCCGACAGATATTTAGAGGAAATAACGTAAAGTGGCTATTTGGAGCAATTTAGTTACCCGGTTTTGCCCATCATAGACTTCGTTGCAAACATTGCCTTCCCCTTTCAACAATAAATTTGAAAATCCCATAACTTTTCTCTTCTCATGCATTGTGAAACTTAACCCCATTACTTTTTGGATTACAAATTTCTCCACCATTTCACATCGTTTTCTTATTATATTTTGTCTTATTTTGGAACTGATTTGAGTTACTTGGTATCACAATTTTTCAAAAATATATCGTGATTGTATCTAATTGTATATGTAATCATAATTGTTGCAGGAATTGTATTACAAATGTATGATAATAGTATATTCATTGTATATTGTTACGAGCAATAGTGAGTTCGTGACGAATTTCACGGTTTGTATCACAAATATATAATAATTGTATATTAATTTATTAGTATTGTATCAGGGTTTTTTGGGTATTAATGTGCATGATACAAGTTAGATACAAGTATGATACAATTATGTTTCATGATTGATGTATCTGATACAATTAAAATACAATTATGATACAGTTATCATACAATTCCTGAATATTTCTTCATTTTCAGTGTTGTCCAGTCTCCCATCAAAAGAACGATACAATTGACGATTTTTTAATAATATAAAGTTGTCAGGAATGGTGGGAAGAGAAGAAGGAGATTCTTGGCGTAGATTAAGGGATTTTGATGTAAAAGAAAAAAGGAGAGAGAAGAGGAAAGCGAAAAAAAGAAGAAGGAAATGATGTAATTGAATCCCTTAATTGAAGGCACTGACAACGGAGTGGGAGCCTTTTAACGAGCAATGTATACAATTTGTAAGAAAAATCTAGATACTTATTAAGAACTACAAAACATAGAGAATATAGATAAATAAATTTCTAATATAGTGTAGCTAGGTAAAATCCCTAAATTTGAGGAATTTTCAGAAACCATTGTTTAGTGATATTAACTTCCTATAGCTACTATATACATAATTACTTCTTATAGCTACTATTCAGTTGTTACAGTAATGTATTTGTTGTATTCGAAAGTTGCCTAAAAACAGGGGGTTACAGCTGTACGCAACTGCATTCACATGTATTCGCACCATGTATTCATGAATACAACAACGACAATCACCTTAAAATAGGTTTGTCCACCTGTCTAATAACGAAAATAGAATCAATTAGTGTGATACACTCCTAATATAACTCAACAAAATCAATTCTGACGCGCCTCATTATCAACCCAATTAATTAGAATGATTTTTCGGACGCTAAACACAAACCTACTTCCTGTATTCAGTTGTATATAACTGTTGTATTTACCTGTTGTATTTAGTGTGTTTCAATAGTTATTTTTTATTGTTGCATTCAATAGATCCAACGTTTGTATTTACTGTATTCACTATTTTGTATTCAGTGTATTCAAATGTATTTGTATTAACAATATTTTAGTTATTCCTAATACATATTATTATTGCTGCATTCAGCATATTTCATTGGTTGTATTCAGTATATTTCTATTAGTATTCAGTGTATTTTACTGTATTTTACTATATTTTAAAATTAAATGTATTCATTGTTTATATTCTGTTCTATTTCAATGATAGTATACAGTGTATTTCAATATTTATATCATGTATTCATGCATATTGTATGTACAATATGTATGAATACAGGCCTACTCAGTTGTATTACAAAAATACAAATTTTCGAAATACATAAATACAGGCAAAAAATAATGTATTTATACAAAACAATAATGTACTTGAGTGAATTTATACATAATACAATGTATTTGTACTTTGCTATAAAATATAAAAGGTAGCTATAGAAAATATTAAAATGATTTTGGTTTATAATAAATATGGTGTATACCTTTGCTATAGGAAGTAAACTTTCCTAATGTTTATTGGGGTATTATCACTTTTAACCCGCACCAGAAACTATTTACATTCGATAACCAAAAAAGTGTATAAAGTTTGAATAATTTTTATATATAACATACAGAATGTAAATATATACAAAACATATATATTTTTCGACTATTATCAGTGTCATTTTCTCATGTTTTATTGTCTATTACATTACCAGTCCGCTTTTATTTAAGGAAAATTGTATTATGACATTTCGATATTTTTTATACCTCAAGTGTTTTACAATTCAATTCAATAAGGGCAAATATATAGACGGCCCCTTTCTTGGCTCCAGTTTCCATTTTGACACCTTAATTTAGCGTTTTTCTTATTGAACACTTTAATTCTATTTTGGTGTGTACCATTTAAACACAATGCATGTCCGGCCAAAGGAGCGTTATGTCCACACATGATAAGCGCGTGAATGTTATTAATATTTGCTTAGGTGGATATTCCAACGGTAAAAATAAAATTCACCCGTTAGACCCACTTTAAAACACCCGATTTTCCCATTTTTTCTCTCAAGAATGCCCTAATTCCTCTTTCGTCCTCTTCCCTTACAAATTTGCCATTTTCCCCTTCTACTGAAGCTTAGGTTCCCAAGCTTGAATCTTGATCTGATTTCTTCCTCATCTTTCTCATTTATCAGTTCCATGTCACAAAAATCAACAACTTCTCGCAATGGAATGAAAATTTGCCACTGTGGATTTAATGCGCCACTGACTATATTATGGTCATCTGCAAACCCAGGTTGCTGATTTTATGGTTGTAAATTGGTAAGTCGATCGTATTGTTTTTGTTAGACCCTTGAATTTCTTAATAAAGAAATCTGTTTTAAATTTTTTTTGGCCGCATTTCCTTTTGAATTTTGTAGGGTCGAGGTGGCTGCAAATATTTCAGATGGCATGATGATGAAATGTTTGACCAAGCTAAGAGGGTTATACGGGGTCTGTTGAAGAGAGTCAAAAGAACTGAGAAAACAGTTGCGCGGTTGAAGTGGTTATTTGTTGTGGTGGTGGTGCTGTTTCTATGGATTTGGCTTTGGTGATGCTAGTGGTTTGAAGAACAATGTAGTATTTTTATGATATGTTGGTGCTAATAGTGTTGTAGTTGCTGCTATTAGTTCAAGAAAAATGTAGTATGTTGGAAGTAGGTACTAGGAATTTGGCCTTTTGTTAATGTACACTATCTTGTTATGAATGAAATGGAAATGACCAATTTTTAATGCAAATTTAAGTTCAGTTGTACTTCCATAATGTGTTATGAATGAAATGCAAATTCATATTCATGAATTGAAAACATAACTGCCTAAACATTCTATTGCATAATGTGATGGACTAGCATTACATCCAAGCTCAAAAATAGAGCATTGTTTTGGTCTACAAATTACAAAAAACAGAGCATTGTTTTCCAAACATATAACTGCCCAAACTAGTAAACTATAATAGAGCATAACTGCCCAAATAAAAAACTGGTAGTGATATCTTAGATAATATAAATAAAAACTGGTATGCTTCACAGTGTAGATGCAGCTGAACTTGTTTGACTTGAAGAACCTTTTTTCCTTGTTGCACTCATTTGCTGAAGTTGTGACCTTGTCACTATATTTCTTCCTTTAAACTTCAATCCGGAGGGCTTAAATCCAATGTTTATGTTATTTGCAGATATATCCTTGAATGTCCCGGCTGATATGACTCTCTCAGATGATATACCAGGCTGTAAAATATAATGAATTAGTAAAAAATAGAATAATTCCAACCCATAAAACTGCATTATAATAAATTATACACCCTTACATTCAGGATAGTAGTTCCAGTCATAGTGTCAGTGAAAATCTCAAAACCAGTATGCCTTGGCCTTTTATGTCCAATGGTTGCTGCATTAGCTGAGCCTTCTCCTAGTGTAGCCCCTCTTCCTTTTCCCCTACCTAGTCTATGGCCTCTTCCTCTTCCTCTTCCTCTAACAAGCCCAGTTGAATGGTTGTTGCTTTGTCTTTTGACAACACTTGTATCCTCACATATAGAGGATGGATTGTTTTATTGAGATGGTATTTCCTGAGATGATCTTAGTGGAGATGGTGGCATATTTTGACTTTGTTGAGTAGCACTTGTTGGAACATGCTGACAGAAGTAAAAGAAAAGAATATCAGAATTGCAAAACAAGAATGTAAAAGACAGAATTACAAATATCAGAACATACCCCTTTCTTGCATCCAGATTTGTTGTGTCCTGTTTGTTGGCAGTTTGAACAAGTCATATTTACCCCTTTCTTTGATAGTTTACCATGCTTTTTTCTTGTTTCATCCTTGGCTTTTCTCCTACATCTCTTTGGTCTACCTGGCATAGGTTTAGGTTCCGGAGGCTTTATAGATGGATTTTTTGAATCCGACCACATCTTCATGTTGGGAATTGGTTGAATGAAATGCTGGTAAGCTTTAAGGAAAGTTTTCTTCCCATACCAGTGGGCAACATAATCATCTGGGTCCATTTCTCTATCATAGAATGCACATACTGCATGTTGACATGGAATGCCCCTCAAAATCCATGATCTACAAGTACATGTCATGGTCCTAAAATCAACAATGAATCTGTACATACATTCATCAACTTCAAACCCATGTTCTGCATTCCACATAACCTTACACCTCCTAGAAAGGGCTTTGTTCTCTTCCAGTATCATCCTAGCCATTGGTGCAATGTCAATGACATCACACTTTGAATCTTCTCTAAAGTATGCCCTACACCAATATTCTTTATCATACTTCAACAAGTCTTCACATATCTTATAACCAAGCTTATTCATTGCTTCCAGTTCTTCCTTGAATTTTACTTCATAAGATGCTTTGGCACATCTCCAGAATTGTTTTCTCCTTTCTTCACCTCTCCAATTCTTGGACCAGTTAAACCAAATATGTCTAGCACACATTCTGTATTCTGCCATTGGTAGTAATTCCCTTATAGTTGGTACTAGTCCCTACAAAAAATAGTAATAACTGTTAGTGGACAGTATATATAAAGCAGGAAAAAGAAAAATTAAAAGTTGATTGTAACTTTACCTTTTGCATATCTGACATAACAGTTAAGCCAACACCATCTCCCAACTGTAAATCTGCAATCAAATATGTGATGAACCATCTCCATGAGTGTTTTGTCTCTTGATCAACTACAGACTATGCAATAGGAAATATTTGATTGTTTCCATTTCTACCAACTGCAACAAGTAACTCACCCTTGCAGATTCCCTTTAGAAAACAACCATCAAATCCTATAATCCTCCTGCACCCTTCTAACCATCCTCTTTTCAGAGCATCTAAACATAAATAGAAATAGACAAACAGATTCTTGCCAGGAATAGTCTCACTATCTGTTCTGATCCAGCATGAACTCCCAGGATTTGTTTGCTTAATAATATCAGCATAATCAGCAAGTCTGTTAAATTTCATCCTCCAGTCACTCATGAATTGACTTATCACCCTACACTTAGCCATGTAACAAACAGTCCTTCCAACATACAAACCTAACTTATCCCTGACCAAATCCTGAATCTCCCACAACTTAATATTTGGCTGAAAAATAATCTTATCTTTATACTTATTGGCAATGTACTTAGAAGTACATAATTTGTTCTTATTTTTGGTGTTGCACTTATGAGCTGGATGGTACTTCTTCATAGTAAAGTCACATGAATCTCCATAATTGCTTGCATACAATTCCCAATTACACTTGGCTCCTTTACACTTAGCTCTAACCCTATCCTTTTCATTAGGCCTAATTGTTAGTGCACTTTGTTCTCCACCGCATATGAGGCTACTACTTTTCTAAATTCTACAAAATTTTCAAATACCATACCAAGCTCAAAAATAGCAAGGTAACAGTCAAGGTCAAACCTTACCTTTTTACTTCTCCTTCTAGGAGGTAAGTCAATACCCCTTTCAGCTAAAACATCTAACTCATATGTGCTATCATCACTTCCAATATCAGAACTGGTGTAGTAATCTTCATCCCCTCCTAATTTTCCAGCAAACCTGTCCTCCTTAGATGGTCTGCCAATATCCTCAAAGCCTTTATCTATTCCAGTTTCTCCCTGAATAATCTCTTCAGTTGGAGTAGGTTTCTTTCTTTGTTTTTTCTGTTTTTTCTTCTTTCTTCTTTCATGCCTTAATGAAGTGAGCTCTTTATTTACATCACTATCATCTTCATCAGGAATGTTATCTAATTCAGACTCACTACTTGACAGATCTGATGCCAAACTAGCATCTATATTTGTTGTTTCCTCAGCCCCTTGTAAATTCTCACCTGCAACCCCAACATCAGCTAGATTTTCCTCAGGCACAGATGTGTTATCTACAACACTTTCTTGGACATATATATCCTCTGGAATAGTAGATGTTACCCTAGACTCTTTATTTAATATATTTTCACTTGGTTCAACAACTTCTGGCCCACATAAAAGGCCACATGGGACAGTCTCATTAAGCAATACAGGCTCATTAACTACTTGCTTAATATACAAATCTAAATGATCAAGATGATTAAGGTGACAAACTATATTATACAGTTGTTCATCATTTTCAATCAAGACAAAGTCATTAGATTTAGGATTAATTAAATAAAAACCCTCTACCTCAGCATAACCCATATCCTTTATGTAGGATAGAAGCTCAAAAAGAGAAAAGTGGTCATTGTCTATCATGTGACCATCCTCACCCCTCTCTCCTACTTATCTCGGGACAGGATCCTTGACAATATGTCCACCATGGTAAAAATCGACAAGAATATATTCGTCTGTAGACATGTCTAGACCCTCGAAACTTCAGTCATGACCAACTCCAGTTACGACCAACTCCACTCACCACCACGGTCAAAAGAAGCAAACGATTACCCGTATTAGTAATATAATGGCCAAATAGTTGACGCACAGTTGAATCTAACTCAAAATCGATGAAGATTCCACCGGAAATCGGTCTCAATGTAGTTTATTAGGGTTTATTAGGCTAAAGAAAGGGGATTTTGGGTGGAAGATCGATTAAGTGAGGCGAGGTATGTGAGTAAGGTAAAAACGGGGTTTTTTATCCGACCTGGATAAATAAACATGTGTCAAACTATTATTGGTATGTTATTCCACGTGGGAAGCATTTAAAAACACGCGCTTAAGTTTTTACAGTCCGGCCATGCATTGTGTTTAAATGGTATAGTCCAAAGTACAGTTAAAGTGTTCAATAGGAAAAGAGCTAAGTTAATGTGTCAAAATGGAAACTGGAGCCAAATTTAAGGGGCCTTACACCGATTTGGCCATTCAATAATGATATATTTTCTAAACATGTCACTTTAAATTAATTCAATGCATAAATAGAGAACTCTTTTTGATGTCCATTTAAACTCTGAATTTTGACTCCAAACAGTCGAAATCATCAATAATCTTCTTCAAATTTGCATTTTCACATCGCCTCGTGTTTCCAACAAATCTCAACACACACACACACACACACTCAAAAAAAAAAAGTATCTTTTGGTGTTTCATTTGAGACGAAGATACCACCCCCTACTACGTTGCCATGGCTTCCACATATATGATTTTGCCCTTCTGGTAAATATGTATGCGTGTTCTGAAGATGTGATGGATGTTACAACTTGGAAGCATTATGATGAACATTAATGGTGATTTGGCTATAACATGTTGGGGCTACAGCTGCTAAGTCTTATCTTTGGCTAAAATACAGCTAAAAGAGCTATTAGCAGTAGTATATATTATATATATATGTGCCAATGTCCGCAAAATAAATACTAAATTTTACCAATTACGGCTCTTGTGATATTTCATTACCAGATTTATAATATACTTGCATACTTGTTGAAATTTGGTATATATAAGCTATTTACCTCTCACTCTCCTTCTCATATTTGGTTATAACATTTAGCAAATTTACAACATAAACAAGGAGAAACTTAAATTCTATATGTATCCACTTCCCTTGAATAGGCTTTATACAACAGGAACTTTGCAGCAAATATCAAAGATATCTTCCATCGGAGCATGGTCACCTGTTCCTTCATCCTTCCATGCATACAACAATTGCTTCCCTTTGAACAGAAACATCCCTCCCTGATTATGAATATACAAATGAATATTACTACCTTACACTAAGGGCTCTTCTAGAGCAATATGATTATAGAAGCGTCAAATGGACTACATTTGGGCGGGTTAACATGGGCCAAAACAATAAATGGGTTGGATCATAACCCGTTCAATGTTTTCTTTTCAATTTGGATTAAACAATAAGTCATCCAACTCAAAATCATTTTTCATTATTTGTTTAATTACATAATCAAACTATATTTCCATGGGCTAAACTTGACACCCCTAATTATGAACAACAATGTAGCAGTAGAAAGAAAAAGCTTAAACCTGCTGTAAGACGCCACTTCTGTCATCGGGGGTGGCTTCAATGGTGTAGTTCTTTGTAGCTTCTTGCAGTTCTTTGAGTCTGGAGAGCACTTTAGCCTGGCATGTTAAATAGTCAAGTAAAGCTAAAATTAGGTAAAGATCAAGTAATTACTATATATATTGATCATCTTTATGAAGAGAAACTAGCTTCTTGAGATCATTACACTTGCTGGGTTGAAAAATGTGCGCCCAAAACCATAATACAAGCCTAGAACATCGTACGTCTGAGATACAAAACAAGTGTGAAAATTTTCAAAGAAAAAAACACCAAAGGAAAATAAAGACTTTGCATAGTTGTGGATATAAACAGTTACTAACCCTGCGGTCTGGATCAGCATACAAGCAATCCAATGGAAATGGTAGCTGGCCACATGAATAATGAAGCTAAAAGAATCAGATCTCACGATCCTTAAAAGATATAATCAAGTTATTAACAGCATGATCAGTTGCCAGTTTAAATTAAGAACAATAACAGCTACTAAGGCTCAATCCCAAACTAGTTTAGATCGACTATATGAATCCTCAATATCCATCCTACACCCTTATATCCTTTTCATTTACCAGCACGGAACCTAATATAAGCATACCAACATGAATAAGCTTTACTTCCAACAACCACTATTACCTATGTGGAGTTTAAACTAGAGAAACTTCAGAAAATACTCTACCATCATGTACTTAGATGCCAAAATTAAAACTACTTCAACGGATTAACAATGCAGCTTATATTCTATGAATAAGGCTGAATATTTCATGCATAAGATGGATCAGGGCAGCCTGTGAGCATTGTAGAAGTTCAACATAAATGCATTCTCCAGATGCCACTTACAAGGGATACATGTCAACTGAGTCCACTCCGTATATCTCTTTGCTTTTTCTCCATTACATAAGACTTTCCGTGATGTGTTATTTAACAAAGCATAATGCAATCAAATAGTGTACATGCTACATGAAGTCTTAAAGTCAGCGTGTAACTAAACACAATTGTTTAGTAACTCCTTCATAAGTAAATCAAGTGTCAAATCCAGAGCAGATTCCTCAACAAATCATCAATATTTGATCACATTAACTTACTCCACATCAAGGACAAATGAGACCAAAAAAAGTCCGCATGCTTGTTATGGGTGCATCCGGGGCGGAGCTAGAAGCCCGGCTACGGGTTCGGCCGAACCCACTGGCTTATGCTCAAACAGCGTATCTATGTTAAAAAATTCATTAAATATGTACAAATATTAAATTGAGAACCCAGTTATTAGCATTTGAAGTCGTCGTTCTAAAATCCAGAACCCATAAAGTTGAAATCCTAGCTCCGATTCTAACCCACTTATTTGCTAAAACAAACATGGCATACAAATCAAGGATAAAGAAGGCAAAATCCCAAATTGCGAAATCAATTTTAGCCAGTAATCATCAAAAGTTCCCAATCAATGACAAAACCAGGATTTCAAGTCCCTGGATTAATTTTTAACTCTTGCTCTTCCTATTTTTTTAAAGTTTCAATCACCAGAACTCTAACTTTAGTTCACGTTTTTCAGTGAGCATGCATTTTTCAACTTTTAACATATACATACCAAACCTCAATGTTAGTCCACATCTTTCATTGAGCACACGTGGATCTTTACCTTCTTAGAGATAAAACCTTTATTCGCAATATTTCAATAAACCTTCAAAGCAAAGGAGTGAGCTCAAGGTGCTATTACCTTCAGAGATATTCAACTCTTAAAGGAAAAGAATGTAAAAAAAAGAGTTCTGAACCGAGTGCCCTTTACTGGATCAAGTTGCTGCAGTATTGGAACTCACTGAAAAAATAGACAAGAACGGGTTTTGTGGATGCTTTAGGAACCAAATTCCCCTGTTCCAGATGTGTCAAATGAAGAAAAGATGATGAAGATGATTGGGACTGAACACATCCCCTTTATTCATTAGGGCTTAGGAACGATATTGGCAAACAATTGTTGACTATAGTTAAGCTGAGAAGAGCATTGCCAAATACTTTCAACCTTTCTACTAAATTTGTATATGGTTAGATGTCAGAAAGTAAAGTAAAGGTTTTGATACTACATGCTGATTTCCTGCAACTCATTCAACAATATAAGCGGGGAATTCTGCGTAACAAGTGCAGCAAATGGAAAACTTGCACTTAGAAACCAAATTTTTAACAGTCCAACACTCAATGTTATTAGCAAAAGGGCAGCCCGGTGCACTAAGCTCCCGCTATGCGCGGGGAAGGGCCGGACCACAAGGGTCTATTGTACGCAGCCTTACCCTGCATTTCTGCAAGAGGTTGTTTCCACGGCTTGAACCCGTGACCTCCTGGTCACATGACACCAACTTTACCAGTTACGCCAACGCTCCCCTTCAATGTTATTAGCAAAAGTTCTTTAAATAACTTACTTAAATCACAATAATGAACTAACCTAGCTTGCTATTTTAACATGGGAAAAACGGAAGAGAAAGGGGAGAACTACACAACTAAAAAGGGAAGAAGATAGCAATATGGGGATGATTAGCGTTAAAGTCCAACGAATCAAACCAGAGGTCAACAAAGTTGATAGCATTGTGTGTTTGATTTGGTGTGCTCCATGCTTAGAGATAATTACATTTTATTCTAACTGGAAAGGTTAAAATAATATGTGCACCTTTTCCAAGAAATTTTAGCTAAATCTAATTATAGTTAAAGCCATCTGGTTAGGTCAAGTACAACTGCAGTATCAACAGGATCAATGCAGGTCCAAGATTAGGATTAAGGTAAATCTAGACTTATAGCAACCCAACTCTCGTTCGACTGGTCAAACCCCAATTAATCCTTAAAATGGGGAAACTTTGATCCAAAAAGAATTGAATCTTAATTTAAAGTTAGTTTCTGAAAACTGACATGTTACTCCCACTGAATCCCAAATTGTTTATGCTGAAAACAACTTTCTTTATTTTTTCTGAAGAGCTCCAAAGCTAATATTGTATCTGAAAGGTAACATCTTTTGTTCTCAAATCACCACAGCACGGGGTACCAGACTTGCACCCTTATTTTAAAGGGTTCCACTGGAAT
The DNA here is from genome assembly GCA_000715115.1 of Nicotiana otophora. Taxonomy (NCBI): domain Eukaryota; kingdom Viridiplantae; phylum Streptophyta; class Magnoliopsida; order Solanales; family Solanaceae; genus Nicotiana; species Nicotiana otophora. The sequence goes on along the minus strand of AWOL01S0024659.1, from coordinate 101,686 downwards.
GATTAATCACATAATACTTAAATGATGTTTATTAACAGACACATCGTCAAAGATAAAATCATCACCTTCAATGATTATTTTTTCTTTTTTGAATAGGAACTCCAGATTGTTGGTCCACTTAATGTACGCTCAAATGATAATACCACTGTAAATGACATGGTAACATGGAATGTCACCTTATCTTTTACCTAAAGGCTTCACTAATAGTTGAGGAAAGATAACAAGAGCACATGTAAATCTGTATGCAAAATTAAAATCAAGTGAAAAAGAACTTGCAAATCTGAGGAGTGGACTATGTATATGAAGGTTCTAACAAAAACCAAATTCCCACCAACAAAGATACTAACTATGTCTAAATATTAGGTAAATCAAATTTCGTCCAAATCCAAATAGACGCCGATCAGACAAACAGTTAAAAAATTTCTACCAAGGACACATAGTTACCAATGAGCACAAACTTTTAGTTTTAGCTAAGGTCGGTCAAGATTTAAGGCAAGTCCTACACTATATTCTTGCAGAAACCACATTTTGACATTTAGTGAATCAATTAAAGTGGCGTTTGTCTGTGGACTTGACTTCCAAATAAAGAGATTTACGCTTGCAAGTTGGCATTTCTTTATCAAAAACTGAGATGAAAATTTGAATTTGAACTGGTTTTTTCAAGTTGAAGTTGTGGTCTGATTCTGAAGATGTATTCCAAGTGACATTTTTCAAATATTCAACTTTCGCTCACGTGTCTTCAACTTTCACAAACCTTTTTTCTTTTGATAAATAACTTCAACTTCCATAAATTTTTTCAACTTCAACTTCATTTTTCCCGATTTCAACTTCAAATATATGTCAAGGGGCCCTAAGTTTGCTTCACCAAGTGCGTCAGAAGTTTGATATGACAGAAAGTGCAATTCAAAGTAAGAGCTCAACTAGCTTATTTGAAAGAAATACAAATAATATGTCACAGAACTAAATCATTAGCAAATTTTTGAAGTAAACAACGGAATGCAACATTAGTGGTGAAGTTGACATACCCTTTCAGCAAGAATACGAGCTTTGCTAGGAGCACCGATACCGACAGCAATTAGCTTTACACTAGCAGATTCAAATCTTTCCCTTGACTCTTTGAGTGCTTTAGCAAGTTCCCAACTGATAATGCATATTAAGCAAGGATATGAAAAGAACAATTGTAGATAATATACCAAAATATTGTCTTGAAAAAGCAAAGAGCATCATGATTTACCAGCATGGACAGCCAAAATGCCTCAAGAGTGCAACAACAGCTACTCCCTGGGGGATCAAACAAAACCAAGAACAAAATCTTAACTTGGCCATAACAAATGCAACTATGGAACAAAAAACGTCACTCAGCCAATTGACCATGCATTTAAAGAAAATTTTTCAGTGTAGAACAATCCTTGAATACTTAAAAGCATAGGCGTGTCAAGGCCCAAATTCTCGCCTTAGGCGTCGTGATGGCATCTAGTCTCTAAGACTAGGTAAGCCGATTACTTGCAACAGTTGAGCCAGTTTAACAATGATATTTTAAAGCAGAGTTTAATATAAATATCGAAATAAATGTGAAAAAAGCCTACGCGGCAATAATCATAACAGCCTCCCAAGACTAGGTAATACAGAATACATGTGCATGATCAATGAATGTCAAGTTTCATACTCCTGAACCGATGTAAACGACATGCTGCGGTGTATGCTTGTGCGAGTGTACTATTATAGTCCAAGTCAACAAGTAGTATCAAAGATATCTAGTAGCTCACTAGAAGCAACACAACAAGTCACGTAAGGTGCATAACACACACAAGGAAAATCACACCATCACACGAATATCATCAACATTGTGCCCCCAGGCCGTCACATATCATCCCTGACATAGCCACCCTTGTCTTCCTGTAGTGACAATATATCACGACCCCAATTCCAACTAGTCGTGATGGCACCTAACCCAACCCGCTAGGTAAGCCAACTTTCAATTATCCAATTTCAATGTAATTTAACAAGACAATTATTAAAGAAAATATATGAAACCATTACATTTCCCCAAGAACTGGTAGTACAAATCATGAGCTTCTAAGAATAGAGTATACAAAGCTGGTATGAAATAATACATCATCTGTTTGAAAATTACATAAACAGAGTTTTCATGAATCTAAGGCTACCATGAACAAGAGGCAGCAAAAATCGAAACGCAGGTGCATCTTCAAATCCTTAAACCATCGAACACAGCAACAACGACAGCCAATATCTGCACGCAATGTGCAGAAGTGTAGTATCAGTACAACCGACCCCATGTACTGAGTAAGTAACAAACCTAACATTAGGTTGAAAGTAGTGACGAGCTTGTACCAAGGTTAGAGTCCAACTTTCATAACCAACAATAGTTCATA
>AWOL01S0024659.1:80598-98048 GCA_000715115.1 Nicotiana otophora | reverse complement strand
AAAGGAAGAAACAAGAATTGAAGACAAGTCTTGTTGGTGTGTCTAAAATGAACTAATGGCCTTCCCTTTTATAGGCAAAAAAGTCTTGACCTCTTAGGTGTAAAAGAAGAGATACAACTTGTGCAAATGATGTCCAACACACAATGCAATATTTTTGGGTCCCAAAGAATATTGCCAACAAAGTCTACACTTTGCAAAGATGCTTATGCTTATGTGAGATGGACTCCATTTGACAAAATAATGGCCATATTACAATATGTCATGTGTACATGTCAATGCAATGTATCTCAGAGATTGCACTCATGTACTCACAATCTCAGAGTACTCAATCGCATTGTCTCGCATTCTCTCTCACTGTGCTCAGCACACTCAATCACTCAGCGCTATACAATACCTGCTGCGGCGTGTAGCCCGATCCCTGTTTATAGTCGACTGCGTTTACTGGGTGTGTGTACAGACTCATGAGGGGCTCCTACAGCCCAAGCGCTATAAGCACGGACAACTCACGTGCCATAATATAAATATCTGGATCCGCACGGCCAACTCACGTGATGCACGGCCAACTCACGTGCAATAATAATATAAGGATCCGCACGGCCAACTCACGTGCAATAATAAGCCAATAAGGCATGCTGCAGGCGGGCAACCCCGATCCGTATAATAGTAGTAATATATAAAGCCAACATGGCTTGCTGCGGCGTGCAGCTCGATCCCAAAATATCCTCACAAACAGGCCATCGGCCTCCCTCAGTCATCAATCTCTCCAGTCTATCTCTCATGGACTCAAAATGTCATGAGAATAACCCAAAATGATGATATGATGTATCAATAAATAATAGCAGAGACTGAGATATGATATGTAATGACATGAATATGACTGAGTAAAATTTTCAATTTAAAACAAATAATTTACAGCAATATGACCTCTGTGGATCCCAATAATACTGGCCCATAGCCTCAACATGATTTTTAATATGCTTTTCAGCTCAATTTTCTTAACACATAAAACCGCATGGAAAATGCCAAGATTATTTAACTACAAAATTCCACATAAATAATTATATCACAATTTCTATAGTGCACGCCCACACGCCCGTCACCTCGCATGTGCGTCACCTCCCAACAATTCACATAATACATATATTCAGGGTTCATACCCTCAACTCCAAGATTAGAAGAGTTACTTACCTCGAACAAGCCAAATCCAATGTCGAGCAAGCTAAGCAATGCTCCAGAAATTCCATTCTGTGCGTATAAACTTCCAAACAGCTCGAATCTAGTCACAATTAATTTGATTCAGCCCACAAAAATTATAGGAATTAATTCCATATCAAAATACTTATATTTTACAAAAATGCGAAATTACACTCATAACATCGCCCGTGGGGCCCACATCTTAGAACCCGACAATAGTTACAAAATATTAATGCCCATCCAACCACGAGTCCAGCCATACATATTTCATCAAATTCCGACATCAACTCGACCCTCAAATCTTCAATTGAAGTCTTTGAAGATATCTACCATTTTCAACCCAATCTTTACCCATTTGAATTCAACACTCTTTCCATAAACCTTATTGATACGTATAAATAATACTATTACACCCAAGAATCATACTCTTAATTACCCATCATTGCCCAAACTCGAAATTGAAGATTAGGGGTTAGAACCTTACCTCTTTGATGAAGAACTTGAGGGATTTCTTGTTGTATTTCAAGCCTTGGACAAGAATTTGATGAATACGACACTTCATATACTTCCTCTCTCTAGAACACTCTCACTTCTCTCTAAAATCATCAGATAATTGCCTCAAAATAATCCCCAAAGCCTATTTATCAAAATGAGGTCGGGTTATAAAAATAAAAAAATTAACCCTCCGAAAGTAGGTCTGCGGTCGCATAATGGACCGCAGAATGGGTATGCGGGCCGCAAAATTGATCGCAAAATCGGTGCCCAAAACTATTCTCTTCTGGTCCATTCTGCGAGCAGTTTTGCGGTCGCAGAAGCAGTTTTGCGATCATAATTGGTTGCACAATTGCATTTTTCCAGCCTTTGGTAATTTGGTCATTCCTTCTTGTAGGAATATCCGAATGACGAACGGTTTGAAGCGTTAGAAACTAGACTAAAAGATATTTTATTTGATAGGTAATACACCATATAACACTTCGTATGAAGCAATTTCAATTTTCATAATCGGATTTCGACCTCGATATCAAAAAGTCAATTGCCCGGTTAAACTTCCCAAAAATTCAACTTTCGGCATTTCAAGCCTAATTCCACTACGGACCTCCAAATAATTTTTCAGACACACTCCTAAGTCCAAAATCACCACGGAGCTATTGGAATCATCAAAATTATATTTCAAGGTCGTTTACACATAAGTGAATATCCGGTCAACTTTTCCAACTTAAGTTTTCAATTATGAGACTAAGTGTCTCATTTCACTCCGAACTCCTTCTGGACCCGAACCAACTAACCCGATAAGTCATAAATCAACCGTGAGGCATAAATTGAGCAGTAAATGGGGGAACGGGGTTGTGATACTCAAAACAACATGTCGGGTCATTACATGTTTGGAAATGTTTTTTAAGTTGATGTATTATTATCCGAAATTGTTTTCGATGAATTTTAATGAAGTTATACAATTGAATTGGATAGATTTGAGCTGTCCGTAGGTCAATTCAAGTAAGAAGGCAATTTTGGAATATCTGCATAACTTCAATAAGGTAAGTGTCTTGCTTAACCTCCAGTAGGGGAATTACTCCTTAGGCATCGAGTCTTATGTGCCATATGTGAAATGTGAAAAGCCGTGTACACGAGGTGAAGAGTACGTACCCAGGCTTATATGTGAAAATTTTATTGGTTTAAAGTTTTAGGCATTCTTATGTATNAATCTAGTCACAATTAATTTGATTCAGCCCACAAAAATTATAGGAATTAATTCCATATCAAAATACTAATATTTTCCAAAAATTCGAAATTGCTCCCCAAAATCACCCGTAGAGCCCATGTCTCGAAATCCGACGAAACTCACAAAATACGACAATCATCCAATTACAAGTTTAATCATACTAATTTCACTCAAATCCGACTCCAAATCGGTATTCAAACTTGAAAAATTCGTTTTGTGACATTAGAGAAATTTCCTTCTATTTCTCTTGAAGATTCAATAATCTTACATCAAAAATGAAGATTAATTCATGGAATATAATCACAAGGGAGTTAAGAACACTTACCCCAAGTTGTGTGGAAAATTTCCTCTACAAAATCGCCCGACCCGAGCTCCAAAATCCGAAAATGGGTGAAAATGTCGAACCCTCGAATTTAAGGTTCTTCCCCAGCGATTTCCGCATCTGCGGACAAGATTTGCGCACCTGCGCCTCCGCTTGTGCGAGCAAAACGTCGCATTTGCGGACTCCACTCGCCTGCCCAGTTTCCGCTTTTGCGCGCATTCGTCCGCATCTGCGCTCATGCAGGTGCGGAATTTTCCCTCGCACCTGCGACCAATGCCTCACAACCCTCTGCCCGCATCTGCGCTCCTTCTCGCGCAGATGCGATTCCGCACCTGCGAAGCATCTTCCGCACCTGCGCACCTCGCTTCAACGCACCCCTGCTCGCACTTGCGAGCTCGCACCTGCGACTACTTTTCCGCAAATGCGATTACACTAGAAGGCTTCAGTTCGAGCAGTCTTCCAAATTTAAAAATCAATCCGTTAACCATCCGAAACTCACCTGAGGCCCTAGGGTCCCCGTCCGAACATACCAACAAGTTCCATAACATAACACGGACCTACTCGAGGCCTCAAATCATACCCAACAACCTCAAAAATACGAACTACACACGGATTCAAGCCTAATAAATTTTCAAATTCCCAAATTCTACAAACGACGCCGAAACCTATCAAATCATGCCCGATTGACCTCAAATTTTGCACACAAATCACATTTCACATTACAGACCTATTCAAATTTCCGGAATCGGATTCCGACCCCGATATCAAAAAGTCAAACCCCCTGTCAAACTTCCCAAAAATTTAATTTTCGGCAATTCAAGCCAAATTCCACTACGGACCTCCAAATAATTTTCCGGACACGCTCCTAAATTCAAAATCACCATACGGAGCTATTGGAATTATCAAATCGTTTACATTTAAGTCCCCATCCGGTCACTATTTTAACTTAAGCTTTAAACCTCGGAACTAAATGTTCCAATTTCTTCAAAAACCGCACTGGACTCGAACCAATTACCCCGAAAATTCACACAACAACTGTAAAGTACAATTTGAACAGTAAATGGGAAAACAGGGTTGTAATACTCAAAATGACCGGCCAGGTAGTTACACAATATCCTAATAGCCACTTGTATCGCTCCTCCCAGATATGTAACATAATAGACACCCACATTACTCTGCCTAGACATTAACACAATAGTCACCCGTATCACTCCGCCCAGACAATATATCAATAGCCACCCGTACCACTCCGCACGATCAACAACAGTGAGATGCCGCCTTTATGCTCCGTATAACAACAATCAATCCACAGAGCAAATCCACATGTGCTAACATCACAACAACACGACATATCAACTCGTACCACAAGTGCACATAGGCCGCAACCTTTTCACAACAACAATACCAATATCACCACAACACATAGCCCACGGCTACACAATGTGTACAAAATCTCAATAGCAACAAAATGAACAGGGAAAATTACTCAACAATGAACAATACACCATTAAACAACTACTTCAACTAAACCAGGTTAATGACTTTTCAATAACTTCAACTTCAATTAATTGCTTAAGAATAAACTCAATAATGAAGGTATTTCCATGAAATGGCAACTTCGAATTCTAGTGTATGACATAAGTTAACAATGAAAGAGATGGCATGAACTAGCAACTACGTCTAAATACATGAGAATAACTTGACAATGAAATGATATCATTTAATAGCAACTTCACATAAGAATAATTCAACAATGAAAAAGGTAACGTGAAGATAACAAGGTAAACATTTCAAGTAAAGCATATAAGAGTAAACTTGACAAATAAAAGATAGAACATGTGCTAACAACCTCAAATAAAGCATATAAGAATAAACTTGATAATGGAATATAGAACATGAAATGACAAATTCAATGAAAAACATATAAGAAGCCTAAGAGTCTAATCCAGTTAATGCCACATATAAGGTCGTGTACACACTCGTCACCTCATGTACATGTTTCCACATAATCCAAATAGTGCAATTAAGCTCAATCCTACGGGGTAGTTCTCTCACACAAAGTTAGGCAAGATACTTACCTCAAAGAAGTTAAATCAATACTCTAAAAGACCTTCCCCTGTGAAACAACCTCCGGACGGTTCAAATGTAGCCAAAATAACTTAGGGCAGCCCGGCGCACTAAGCTCCCGCTATGCGCGGGATCCGGGGAAGGGTCGGACCACAAGGGTCTATCGTACGCAGTCTTACCCTGTATTCATAAATAAAAGTCATAGGAAACAATTTCGGATAATAAATCTTCGATCTTTAATGAAAACCAAAAGTCAACCCAAAAAGTCAACCCCGGTCCCGCACCTCGGAACCCGACAAAACTCACAAAATCCAAACATTCATTCCGATACGAGTCTAACCATACCAAAATCATCCAATTCCGACCTCAAATCGGCCTTCAAATCATCTTTTTATATTTTAGAAAGGTTTTTCAAAAATTTCCGATTTCTCCAATTCAAATCACTAATTAAATGATAAAAACAAAGATGGAATCATGAAATATAATCAAATCCGAGTTAAAAGCAATTACCCCAATCCAAATGGCGAAAATCCCCTCCAAAATCGCCCAAAACCGAGCTCTACAACTCAAGATGTGATAAAAACAACCAAACCCTCGATATATATGAAGCCGCTAAGGTATTTCCACATTTGCGGACAAAGAAGTTGTAACGACCCAACCGGTCATTTTGATTATTAGAACCGCGTTCCCCTAAATAAGACTCCTCGTATGTGCTTTTACTAATTTATGACGTGCGGGGATGGTTGGTTCGGGATTTGGAAGTGTTCGGGTTGAAATCGGAGCACTTGGTTCCTTAGTTGGCTTTAAAAAGGGCAAGTTTGACTTCGCTCAACATTTTTAGAAAACGACGTCGGAATCGGGATTTGACGGTTCCAATAGGTTCGTATGATGAATTTGGACTTGGGTGTATGATCGGATCGAGTTTTGGATGACCCGGGAGCGTTTCGGCGCCTATTGTGGAAAGTTGGCATTTTGGAAGAATTTCATAAATTTGGGTTGAAGTGCATTTCAATGTCATCGATGTCCTTTTGGGATTCCGAGTCTGGGAATAGCTCCGTATGGTGATTTTAGTCTTAGTAGCGCGTCCGGATGTTAATTTGGAGGTCCGTAGGTAATTTCGGAGTCATTTGGCGAAAGTTAGAAAGTTAAAGGTTTTTAAGAAGTTTGACCGGAAGTGGACTTTTTGATATCGGGGTCGGATTCCGATACCAAAAGTTGGAGTAGGTCCGTAATGTCAATTATGACTTGTGTGAAAAATTCGAGGTCAATCGGATTTGATTTGATAGGTTTCGGCATCAAATGTAGAAGTTTGAAGTTCTAAAGTTCATAAAGCTTGAATTGGGGTGCGATTCGTGGTTTTGATGTTGTTTGATGTGATTTGAGGCCTCGAGCAGGTTCGTGTTATGTATTGGGACTGGTTGGTACGATTGGACGGGGTCCCGGGGACCTCGGGTGTGATTCGGGGTGGTTTCGAACCAAGTTTGGGTGTTTTGATGTTGTTGGTTCAGGTGTTGTTCTTCGCGTTCGCGAGGAGCCTCTCGCGTTCGCAAAGAAGGATTTTGCTGTTGGGACTTTGTTCTTCACGTTTGCGAAGATCGAATTTTTGTTGTCCGTCGTCTGACTTCGGAAGCTTACATCTCTCAATTTATAACGAATCTAGAGGTGATCCAAAATGGAAGTTGTAGCCCTTGGTGTCTAGTTTTCAGAAAAGTAAACCAAATGTCATTTGGAGTTGTGTACAAAAAGTTATGATGGACACACTACAGACTATCCGGGAAGAGTTTGGAAATCTCTACTGCACATGGCTGACTTTGGAAGCTTATATCTCGCAATCTACAATGAATTGGAAGTTGATCAACATATGAAAGTTATAGCCCTTGATGTCTAGTTTCCAGAAAGTCAAACCATTTGTGATTTGGAGTATTGTACAAAAAGTTATGACCATTATACTAGATATTGTATGAGAAAAGTTTGAAAATGGCTTTCAAGAATTTTGTTCATCGCAAACGCGATGGGGGGCTCGCGAACGCGAAGAAGGCTCGCCTGGGCAGTTTATAAGTTTGCAAAAATGGGTTTGGCTTATTTCATCTCATTTCCTTCATGGGAGCCGACCTAGGAGCGATTTTGGAGCTCCATCTTCATCATCTATGTCAAGGTAAGTGATTCCTACCTATTGCAAATTAAATACTTGGTTTATATACGAATTTAGGCGTGAAAATTCATGGAAATTAATAGAAATTTGGGGTTTTGAAGAAAAACCTAGAAATTAGTATTTTTGGATATTCACCACGAAATTGGACATGGAATTAGATGGAAATTATATATTTGAATTCTTGAGATTATGGGTAACGTTTTCCTCCGAAACATTTCCGGAATCCGGGCACGTGGGCCCGGGGTGAATTTTAAGAATATTACAATTTTGGGTTGGGTAATTAATTTAATAGTCCAATTTCGAATTATTGAGCATGTATTAATTATTTTTCATCACATTTGGTTAGTTTCGGAATTTTCTGCATTAAATTGAGACTTTAACGCGACGTTGTGATCGGGAAGTGAGCTTTGAGACAAGGTAAGTCTCTTGTCTAACCTTGTAAGAGGGAATTTACCCCATAGGTGATTTAAATTAATAATTGTTGCTAATTGTGGGGGCTACGTACGCACGAAGTGATGAGAGTTTGTGCGTAGCTACTAATATTACTAAAGTCCGGGTAGTTTAGGACTCAAATCATGATTTATTAGTGATAATTGCCTCTTTTAATTGCTTAAATTACTGGAATTATATTGTAAATTGTTTGAGGAAATAGTAAAAGATCGGGTCGTACGACCTCGAAAGAAATCGTGCCTAATAATAATAATTACACGATACCTTAATATTTTATTGCAGCTTGTGAAGCTAATTGATAAATTAGAAATTATTCGAATCGAAAGAGTTAATTATTTCTGCTGGTTAAAAAAAATTATTGTTATTCCTATAAATCATGTTGATTTAACTATCTCTATTTTAATATTATTGACCCTTAGTGAGTGTCAAAGTCGACCTCTTGTCACTACTTCTTAGAGGTTAGGCTTGATACTTACTGGGCACACGTTGTTTTTCGTACTCATACTACGCTTGCTGCACATTTTTATTGTGCAAGAACAGATATGTCTAGCGGCCTTGTGGGCGCAGAGGTGTGGTTAAAATGCGGGGACTTAGGTGAGCTGCATTCTATATTACGATCCGCAACCAACAGAGTTTCCTTCAGAGTTATTTACATTTTTCCTGTCTAATTTGTATTCTGGACAGATGCTGTATTTTATTTTAAATCCCTAGTAAATGCTCATGCACTTGTGACACCGGGTTTTGGGAGTGGTTATGGGTTGTTTAGAAATTTAGTTGCTAAAATATTTATCACTTACTCTATGAGTTCTATCTTTACTATTTAATTGAACAATTTTTTATTTCAAAAATACTAAAATAGGTAATTAAGTTAATTAATTATGGTTGGCTTGTCTGACAGCGGTGTTAGGCGCCATCACGACCTTTTATGGATTTTGGGTCGTGACAACATGGTATCAGAGCACTAGGTTCACTTAGGTCTCACAAGTCATGAGCAAGTCTAGTAGAGTCTTGCGGATCGGTACGGAGACGTCTGTAGTTATCTTCGAGAGGCTACTGGGTTGTTAAGAGCACTTCCTTTTCTTGGGTCCTCATCGTGCGATTTGATTTCTTTGAAGCTTATGCCTTCGTTTCCTTCCTATTCAATCTTATGCGACGTGAAACGCTTGTCATAAATTGGGAATCGAGGAAGTTTAATGGTAGTACAGATGTGGTGCAGGATGTTTCTCCCTACGTATTTGATTGAGCTATTGTCGTCGCCTTGCGGAAGGTCGCTCTGTCGTTTCAGCTTAGTATCAGTATTACTTAAGGTTTTGAGATTGGGCATTGATTGTTATGGCGACTCGTGCGTTGCTGTCGCACAGTGTTGTGTAATGGTATGATGCTTATCTATGCGTCGGGGAAGTGAATGACTTGAAAGGAGGTTTTACTCAGTGCATGATTCAGAGAGTCAGTATTTTATTTCTAGCGGAGGAAAGGCAATCGGACTACGAATACTCAGGTTTGGGTCGATGGGGTAACAAGACTTGGTATTTTCGAGCGTGGTGGAATTTTCATATGTGATGTGATGACGTCGTCCTTGATGGAATGTGTTAAGTTCGCCGGTGTTGTGGTCTTCTTCAATTCGCCTTTGGGACAGGGTATTGTGAAATGATGCCGGGAAAGCGGCTGTTACAGATCGTGATGTGCAGTGGTTCAGGATCGAAGCGGTGTTCCTAGTATTGATGGCTCGAGAAAGAGGATCCTCGGAAAGGTTTAAAGTTGGTGGCGTTCTATTGATTCAAGTGCTACAGAGATAGATATTGATTTAAGGCAACAACGGGGCAGCAAAGGATGAGGAAGGACATGTGGGAGGTGTCTCGCGGTGGTTAAACTTCTAGAAGGCCGAGTGTGAGAAACAAGAGTCGAGCAGTTGCTTAAATAAGGGTTTGACCAAAGTGGAAGAGTGGCAGAGTGGCATACGGGTTCTGTGGTAGGATAGACACACGCCTTGGGGGAAATTAGAGTGATTTTGGATTCATGGTGGACAGTGACTAGGTCTACGGGCTTAATTTGGAATATTGGCTGCTATATTGAGGAAGATTGGGTGTGACAGGAGGGAGTTGCTTAAAATGAAGCAGGATACAATATGACTTTGGATTGGAATGTATTGTCGCACCTTTAGTTGATGTCCATGAGGAGTGAACGGACTTGTACAGCTGGTGAACGAGCACGGGCTCAGGATGGTTTATTGGTTTCGTGGTAATTGTACTCGGTGCAGCGTGGTTGGAGGATGTCAGCATGGAATTTCCACAGGTGAGATATCTCCTGTGAGAAGGCTAGCGGTTGCGTGGTGTTGACGAAGCTTCTACGAAGAATTTTACTGGCTATCCGGTAAGAGGTCGAGCATGTAAATGTGGCTAGTGATTCAGAGTGTTCCTGAAATGGTTAACAAGAAGATTTCGAGAAATTTGGCGGGTAGATTATGCGAGGTCATGTCAATGAAGAAGAAGGAATCTTAGTAGGTTCCAGGGTTATGAAAATGTAACTTCGAGCTAAGTGGGAGAGCCCCACCGTCTACGATTGGATTGCATGGTTGTGTACTTGTGAGGTTTCTGGTTATCGGAATATTGGTGGGTTATTACGACTAAGGAAAAAGAACATCAGTGGTGATTTGAGCCAAGGATTTGAGGAACGTGTGCTACAATTGGCCTTATTGATTCATGTTCAGGATTTGGGAAGACTCAGGATTTATGCTTCGTGTAGATGTGGTGTACAAGGAAGGTGATTCAGCGGGGTGCTTCTTTGAGAGGGCGTTCACGTGCTAGCAGAGCCTTGGAGTTGATCATATTTGGGAACAAGTCAGAGGATTCAAAAAAAAAAAGTGCGGTGCTTAAAGATTTCGGGTCCGTGGTATGGTTAAGGATCGAGTTCTGCAATGGATTGCGAATGGGACTTGGAGTGTTCTATGTTATTATCGGGTAAGCGGTGCAATATTGGAGGAAAGGAAGAAATGGCTTCGGATTTGCGGGATGTTCTGCATAATGTGTATACCAGTCGGAGATGCTATCGTGCGCTGGAGAAAGGTACGAGGTGATTCATGGGTATTGAGATGATGTAGTCTCGCGATTCGGGTCACTCGGGATGAGTACAGATTGAGTTCGATATGTTGTGAATGGAGCTAACGTTATTTCTAAGGCATATCAAGGGTAAATTTAAAGAAGTTGGGTCAGTTGTAATGGCTGAATCAGCGTGATTTTGGCAATGGTCGGTTCATTCGGTGTGTGAAGATATAACATGTGATTTGTGGTTATACGTGCAGGCTTGACAACCACCAATAACTGATTGATTTGGGAGGTAGTTGATTCAAATGGCTTTGTTGGGTAAATGGATTCTGGAAGAGTTATGACGGTTTAGATCGCGGTTTGAGGTTGTGCTTTTCTACGATTTGGGAATTCGGTTGCGTGTTGCGCTGGTCCTTCTGAAATGATGCTAAGTGGAAGGTTTCTATCCAGTGAAGTGTTTAATTCTACTAATAGTTCAAGGGTTATGGTGAATACGTGTATTATCGCGTAGCGGCATGTTAAGTGCGGTGAGTGGTATGAAAATTGGAAGTTGAAGATCAAGGTTGCGATTTGGTATTGATAAGAATATCACAAGCTCGGAGGAGCGGGGGAGGATTTTAGATGTCTAGTGTATGGTGGCACTATTGACGGGCAATCGGAGGATGGTATATGTTGTGTTAGTAGTGTTGGGGTATTGAAATGTTGATGTCTGGCTAGTTATGTAGAAATAGCATGGTTGATGGCCATTGATGTTCAGATTTGGTTGCCTGCTGCGGAAGGTTGTGGGAGTGTATTCCACGGGGAAATTTGTATAAGTGTGATATGTTGGTCACTTGAGTACTAAAGATATAAAAACGAAGTATGGAGATTTTTGGGTACAATCGTTGATGTGAGAGTTTGTTCCGGATTGGGACAACTGCTCGTGTGTGCCGTAAATAGGGCCATTGTGAATCCTTGAAAGGTTATTAGCCCAGTATGGTATTATCATAATCGGTTTGAGGTCCGTTGGTGGAACTAATGTGAATGTGTGCTCTGCGTAAGGTCGGATATATTCATTCGTCATAATATTCCTTACTAAGGAGTCGTCGGGCATTGGATGTTATTTCGGCCGTCAGTTATTCCGTGTAGTCTCTATTGTGCCATGTGGGTTGTGACGCGGTTTGATTATTCGCACTCGTATTGAGATCCCGTATAGTTTGCGGTGTTATATGAGCAGGATTACTCTCGAGATGCATGTCATTTATTGCACCTTAGTCGTGCTTGAGTTTAGTAGCGTATGGCGCTATCTGATGGTATTGTGCACTTGGTGTACTTGTGGTTGACATTCGGGTATTTCGTAGGTATAAGCGTTTTTGGCTTAATGGGTACTTCCCTATTTATTGTCATGTGTAGATCGGGTGGCACGCCGCCACTGGTATGTTGTTTGGATCAGGTTGCACGCCGCAACAGTATCATGTGTGGGTTGGGGTGCACACCGCAACAGTGTGATGTCGGGTACAGTTCCCTATACCTAATCTTGTGTGTTTTGTTTCTCATTTTCTGAGGAAGGTTCATAACATCTTTTCAGTTGTTTAAATAGTTGTGTGGGGTGAGTAGTTCTTTCCAGAGTTCGTTCCCTTATGTATCACATTCGAGTTTGTAGCTTGTTGGCACATTGTGGCATTATATGAGACTTTTGGCAGTGTCTGAGATGGCTTATTGCCTGAGCAGCTTGTACTGGGTGAGACGCGATTATTGGACTTGAGATCAGTGCGATCGGACTTATGTGAGGCATAGTTGAGAGCATATATCGTTATTTGGTTCATAATGAGGTAATGGTTCTTGTCAGAAGGAGAAACTCAATGATTTGTTGACTCGGCAGATGGTTATGAATTTCTACACATTTCTTCCATCGTGGAAGCATTGCAAGAGTTGGAACATGACTTATATGTGTCATGAAGTGTGTTGTGGGCATCCGATTCGTGGAATTTCGGCTATTGTTATCGGAGGATGTTATTATAGTCATGTGAATTATGTGGTGCATGGTCTAAATTCAACAAAGGTATGCAATCTTGTTGTGGTGCATCATGTAGTGATTAATACGGTGTTCGTATGTTGGAAACAGGACTGTGGAGAATTCTGGATGTTAGAATTGGGTTCTAAGGCTTATTTGCCTAAATAAAGGGGAGTATCTTTAGATTGGCTCGAGCTAATGTGCTCAACTGAGTAGTGGTAGCACGGGCAGGTGCACGAGGTGTTAAAATAGTGATTTCGGACAACTCCGGAGCAGTTCTTAGCACGTTCGAGAACGAACATATATTTAAGTGGGAGAGAATGTGACTGTTAGAACCCCGTTCCCCTAAATAAGACTCCCCGTATGTGCTTTTACTAATTTATGACTTGCGGGGATGGTTGGTTCGGGATTTGGAAGTGTTCGGGTTGAAATTGGAGCACTTGGTTCCTTAGTTGGCTTTAAAAGGGGCGAGCTTGACTTCGCTCAACATTTTTAGAAAACGACCTCGTAATCGGTATTTGACGGTTCCAATAGGTTCGTATGATGAATTTGGACTTGGGTGTATGATCGGATCGAGTTTTGGATGACCCGGGAGCGTTTTGGCGCCTATTGTGAAAAGTTGGCATTTTGGAAGAATTTTATAAATTTGGGTTGAAGTGCATTTCAATGTTATCGATGTCCTTTTAGGATTCTGAGTCTGGGAATAGGTCCGTATGGTGATTTTGGTCTTAGTAGCGCGTCCGGATGTTAATTTGGAGGTTCGTAGGTATTTCGGAGTCATTTGGCGAAAGTTAGAAATTTAAAGGTTTTTAAGAAGTTTGACCGGAAGTGGACTTTTTGATATCGGGGTCGGATTCCGATTTCGAAAGTTGGAGTAGGTCTGTAATGTCAATTATGACTTATGTGCAAAATTCGAGGTCAATCAGATTTGATTTGATAGATTTCGGCGTCGAATGTAGAAGTTTGAAGTTCTAAAGTTCATAAAGCTTGAATTGGGGTACGATTCGTGGTTTTGATATTGTTTGATGTGATTTGAGGCCTCGAGCAGGTTCGTGTTATGTATTGGGACTGGTTGGTACGATTGGACGGGGTCCGGGGGCCTCGGGTGTGATTCGGGGTGGTTCCGGACCAAGTTTGGGTGTTTTGATGCTACTGGTTCTGGTGTTGTTCTTCGCGTTCGCGAGGAGCCTCTCGCGTTCGCGAAGAAGGATTTTGCTGCTGGGACTTTGTTCTTCACGTTCGCGAAAATGGAATTTCTGTTGTCCGTCGTCTGACTTCGAAAGCTTACATCTCTCAATTTATAACGAATCTAGAGGTGATCCAAAAATGGAAGTTGTAGCCCTTGGTGTCTAGTTTTCAGAAAGGTAAACCAAATGTCATTTGGAGTTGTGTACAAAAAGTTATGGTGGACACACTACAGACTATCCGGGAAGAGTTTGGAAATCTCTACTGTACATGGCTGACTTTGGAAGCTTATATCTCGCAATCTACAATGAATTGGAAGATGATCAACATATGAAAGTTATAGCCTTTGATGTCTAGTTTCCAGAAAGTCAAATTATTTGTGATTTGGAGTATTGTACAAAACGTTATGACTATTATACTAGATGCTGCCTGAGAAGAGTTTGAAAATGGCTTTTGAGAATTTTGTTCATCGCGAACGCGATGGGGGGCTCGCGAACGCGAAGAAGGGTCGCCTAGGCAGTGTATAAATTTGCAAAAACGGGTTTGGCTCATTTCATCTCATTTCCTTCATGGGAGCCGACCTAAGAGCGATTTTGGAGCTCCATCTTCATCATCTATGTCAAGGTAAGTGATTCCTACCTATTGCAAGTTAAATACTTGGTTTATATACGAATTTAGGCGTGAAAATTCATGGAAATTAATAGAAATTTGGGGTTTTGAAGAAAAACCTAGAAATTGGTATTTTTGGATTTTCATCACGAAATTGGACATGGAATTGGATGGAAATTATATATTTGAATTCTTGATATTATGGGTAACGTTTTCCTCCGAAAAATTTTCAGAATCCGGGCACGTGAGCCTGGGGTTAATTTTAAGAATATTACAATTTTGGGTTGGGTAATTAATTTAATAGTCCAATTTCGAATTATTGAGCATGTATTAATTATTTTTCATAACATTTGGTTAGTTTCGGAATTTTCGGCATTAAATTGAGACTTTAACGCGACGTTGTGATCGGGAAGTGAGCTTTGAGACAAGGTAAGTCTCTTGTCTAACCTTGTAAGAGGGAATTTACCCCATAGGTGATTTAAATTAATAATTGTTGCTAATTGTGGGGGCTACGTACGCACGAAGTGATGAGAGTCCGTGCGTAGTTACTAATATTGCTAAAGTCCGGATAGTTTAGGACTCAAATCATGAATTACTAGTGATAATTTCCTCTTTTAATTGCTTAAATTACTGGAATTATATTGAAAATAGTTTGAGGAAATAGTAAACGATTGAAACTTCATATACTCGAATTTTGTGTAAATTATTGAATTGTTAATAAAGATTGAACATCCTACGTGTTAATATTATAATAACTTCTCATTCCGGAGGTTCATAAGAAAATGTCCTCCTTTCTTGTGGAGCGGGCCGAACGCCTCGGCAGTATAGATGCATCTATGGATCGCGCCGCACATCCCTCGGCAGTGTACACGACACTCTGGATCGGGCCGTACGACCTCGACAGAAATCGTGCCTAATAATAATAATTACACGATACCTTAATATTTTATTGCAGCTTGTGAAGCTAATTGATAAATTGGAAATTATTCGAATCGAAAGAGTTAATTATTTCTGATGGTTAAAGAAAATTATTGTTATTCCAATAAATCATGTTGATTTAACTATCTCTATTTTATATTATTGACCTTTAGTGAGTGTCAAAGTCGACATCTCGTCACTACTTCTTAGAGGTTAGGCTTGATACTTACTGGGTACACGTTGTTTTTCGTACTCATGCTACGCTTGCTGCACATTTTTATTGTGCAGGTACAGATATATCTAGCGGCCTTGTGGGCGCAGAGGTGTGGTTAAAATGCGGGGACTTAGGTGAGCTACATTCTATATTACGATCCGCAGCCAACAGAGTCTCCTTCAGAGTTATTTACTTTTTTCCTGTCTAATTTGTATTCCGTACATATGCTGTATTTTATTTTAACTACCTAGTAAATGCTCATGCACTTGTGACATCGGGTTTTGGGAGTGGTTATGGGTTGTTTAGAAATTTAGTTGCTAAAATATTTATCACTTACTCTATGAGTTCTATCTTTACTATTTAATTGAATAAATTTTTATTTCAAAAATACTAAAATAGGTAATTAAGTTAATTAATTATGGTTGGCTTGCTTGACAGCGGTGTTAGGCGCCATCACGACCTTTAATGGATTTTGGGTCGTGACAGAAGTGCATCTGCGCTCTCGCACCTTCGATGATAGCCTACCAGACCCATAATCCGCATTTGCGCAAAGGAAGTTGCATTTGCGACACCGCAGAAGCGGACAATCACCTTGAGCCACAAACACGCATCCGCAATCGACAATTCGCAGATGCGTCCTCACACCTGCGTTCACCTACCCGCAGAAACGGAAAGCCTGGCCATGCAAGAACTCGCAGAAGTGGCAAAAATCATGCAGAAGCGGATCCGCATCTGCGCTCCAAAATGTACAAATGCGAAACACCAGAACTAGTCCTCCTCAACAACATGGAAATGACTCGAAACTCGTCCAAAATACACCCGAGGCCCCCAGGACCCCGTCCAATTATACCAACCAATCCCAAAACATAACGCGGACCTACTCGAGGCCTCAAATCACAGCAAACAACATTGAAACTACGAATGGCACCCCAATTTAAGCCTAATGAAACTAATGAACTTTCAACTTCTAAAATTCATGCCGAAACATATCAAACCAACCAGGAACGACGTCAAATTTTGCATGCAAGTCCCAAATGATACAACGGACCTATACTAACTCCCGAAACCACAATCCGAGCCCGATAACAATAAAGCCAACTCTCGGTCAAGCCTTTCAACCTTCCAAACTTTTAACTTTCCAATTTTCGCCAAAAAGCATCAAATCAACCTACGGACCTCCAAATACAAATCCGTACGCACGCCTAATTCCAAAATCCCTATACGAAATTATTGGAATCATCAAAACACCATTCCGGAGTCGTCTATACAAAAGTCAAATTCCGGTCAACCAAATCAATCCCGAATCGCTCGAAAATCGAAATTGACTATACACGCAAGTCCTAATACATAATATGAAGCTTCTCAATACCTTAAACTACCGAACGAAATGCTAAAGCTCAAAACGACCAGTCATGTCGTTACAAGGCGGATCTGTGATTTAAATTCAATGGATTCAACCTTTTAAGATTCTTGTCACTGAAAGCATTGCAGTTTTTAACTTGTGGGTTCAATTTTTCATATTAATTGAATATTCAGTTGAACCCATCATTTCCAAGCTCCATCAGCCCCTTTCAATATATATATA
>AWOL01S0024659.1:66851-79190 GCA_000715115.1 Nicotiana otophora | reverse complement strand
TATATATATATATATATATATATATATATATATATATATATATATATATATTGAATTTAAGTTCTATGCACTAACGGAGTAAATAGTATTTATAAGGTATTAGTTATATGTAATTCTGATTAGTGAGATGTTCAGACCAGCTTGAGCACCCCTCAATTAATTCACGCACAACAAGCTACAACCCACAAGTACAGCTGCTAGACTAACTAGTTTTGTAAGAACAATTTTCTTTGGCACTCTACAATTATATAGCCATTTCAGGAATTTAGACAGCTTAAGAACCCAAAATCTTGGAAAATTTTCAAATAAGAAGGCAAATACCTCATTTTGATCCCAAAGGTCCTCAAACTTGACGGACTCACCAGTGGCAGTGAAGATTGTAATATCAGCGAGGACATCACCGATATTCTGGGGGAAAGCAGTGGTGGAAGAAGCATTAGTCACCAACGAAATTCGTTTTGGTTTAGTGGGTCTAATTGGAGAAAAGACAGATGCAGTGGCAGTGAAAGAAGTAGCAGAGGGTAATAAGGAAGCTGGAAAAAGGTCAAGAAACTTGAAAGAGGTGGGAGTCAGGGAAGAAAGTGAAGGGAATTTTGCAAGTGTTAGGCTCTGCAGAGAAGTCATGGTTGCCATTTTTTGTCTTTTCTTCCACTCGATCAGAATTCGTGTGCAGTACTATAAAAATGACGAGAGATGATTTTGTGTGGACTTGGCAGCTTCTAGTTAGGCAAGGATTTCTAACTAGACAAAAATATGACCGTCCATTTCCTTTTCAGTGGCCGAGCAAAATTTTAAGTTGACGGGTGTATTACATGCTAAGTTCTGATTCCGTAATTATAACAGTCTTTCTTTCTGTTAATCTTTGTAAGGTAAACTATATTATTTCATCAGTAGTAACAAATTTAGGCAGAAGAAGTAAAAAATATTAGTTTTGCTTGTCACATTGTCACACTTCCGCTATTTTTGACTTACCAGGTTTTAGTTTTTACGAGAACACCTCTTAGAATGTGACTCGGACGCCTTTGAACTTGGGCGAGGTACACAACAGTAACAGTTTTAGACCAAGAAATTACACGGCATGTCCCCTAACGGAACTGGTCTTGGCAGAATATCTTCGTTTTTTATGGTCTTAGCGAAAAGTTCCCATTTTGTTTTTACTTAAACACATATTTAAAGATTAAAATTTCTATTTGGTGATGAAAAATAGAAGGTTAATAATCCATTATTGTTAAAATCATTTGAGTATTAATAATTTATTCTTATATTTTAATTCAAACACCGATCTAAATAGTGATTTACTTTTTAAAAAAATCGGAACTTTGTTGTTGGACTTTAGAAAGTATTGAAGAAGATAAAGTGGGTCTTTTTGATTTGGTTTTATTTGACTAAATTGGTGATTGAGAATTGTTTCGGTTAGTATTTGAAAGCATTGTTTCAAATTTGTGATCATTTGGAGCAATTTTTGGGTGGGTTTGTTAGAAATTAAAATTGCATATTCGAAGAACACTTTATTAAATAACAAAAAAATTATGTGAATTGGGTAAACTTGATGAATAACTTAACAGATAGGTAGGATAAATATAGCATAAACTTTATCAATTCAATAGAGAAATCCATGAAGATAAAAATCATGTCAATCTGGTAGACTTTGATGAACAAATTAATAGATAGACAAAATAAAAATAGCATAACTCTACCAATCTGGTAGCGAAATACCGAAGAATAATAATTGCGGGCAGGTCGAGGCTATTTTGAATACCGTCAATTTTGGGACCGTGCGGCTAAGACCAGCCCCTTACGGGGCAGTTCATTTCAATTACCCTTTTAGACTTGTAGTCTGGTAGTAGTAATAGCGCAAGCTAGTTACTTTTTAGCCTTTTATTTGAAAAATAGCCTCATTAACAATGACTATATAGGTGAAAATTGAAGTTTTAGTTATGGATTTGAAACTCTACTATATTGACTATTTTCAATTACAGAGGCTGAAAAATAATTATTTGTGAATTTTATCCACTTGTACTATTAGATTATAAATCTAGGTAATGATTTTTTAGATACTTAAAAGTGTTATTTGGAGCTCGTAATCATACCATGAATTTTTCATCGAGCAATGTTTTGTGCAATGAGGGCTTCTAACTTAGACCTATATAGTTGAACAACATTAAAATGTATATCTATTATATTAAGCTTACGGCTATCTCCATAAAAAAGAATGACATTTGATTCTTCTAACAGAATTAAACAAAAAACTAGCAGCTTAAAGTCAAATCAAAACTAAGCATTGCAACTGATGTTATAATTTATAAATTAAAGGTTGAGAAATGTTAACAAGAAGTCGTGATTACTGCAACAGGTGAGACATCACAAAAGTTCAGCCGTTGAGAATTCTTTCTTACAAGCTTGTATTTTGGACTAAGCAAATTCATGCTCTGATCAATAACTACTCAATAATTTGCAAAAGATTACTGAAGTAGACATTTCATTTCCTCAATGTTTCTTACCAAAACAATGATCACTTAAATCTAGAATTTAAAAGTGAAAGAACTAAAGAGCAGAGATCAAAGACTAGAGAGACAACATACAGTGTTAAATTCATTCAACTAGTACAATAAATCTAAGACAGAGAGTAAATATGCAAAGAGTTTAAGAACCTCTTGCTGGAATATTGTGACAGTGATAAACTTTAAGTAAGAACCAAAATCCAAGGGCCATTCAAAATGTCTACACACAAACTAAGGCAAAAGCTAATAACAGTAGAGGACTTCACACTCACACACCTATAAACTTCTGTAGTTCTGTCAACAACCTCCTCATTGATAAAATCTACATATCTTCTCAAACACTCGTATAACTTTTCCAGTAGAAACTCCACAAAAGATTTAACACACTCAAAAATAACTCTCCCACTCAAATCAAGAATAAACCTCTTATTGCATGGCACTACCAAAGTATTTGATACTTTATTCATCCACTCACTGTCCTCATCCAAAAACTGTTCCCCTTTGAAGCTATTAACTGAAACAGCAGATGAATCCATCTCGGTACTTGTCAAAATTTGATGAGAAGTTTTGACAAAAGTTTCTACTGCACCATTACATATGGTCACTAGCATTTCTCTCATTTTAGCTTCATTCTTGGGATTTGCCAACCCAGTGAATATCTCATTGTAAGTGTTGATATGCATTGTCTTGTCAAGATAAACAGTAACAGCAGTGCTCACAAATAATTGCACACAATTTCCAATCAATTCTCTGCACTTATCCTCAAACAAAGCATCAACCCATACTGGAACAGAGTATTCAATATCTGAACTCTGTTTAACAGAATAAAAGGCCAGTACTAAATTCCTCGCGAAACTCCCTACAATAACTGAAGCAAAACCACTCCCTGCATCAGAAAACAGTTTATTTAGGATTTGGTCAAACAAACCAGAATCAGTTCTCTCTGTCTCTTGCTCGTAACCTTTGAGAAATCCAATAGTCAAAGCACTAGTAACCTTAACAACAGACTCTGAAAGCTCATCTGACTGAGGAATCTTTAAAATCTGCTTTAAACTTCTAGGAATTGGATCAGATTCTGATCGTATAAATTCCTTTAGATCTCTTGAGAAAATCCCAATTGCATCAGCAGAATCAGATACCATTTCAGCTAAAGAAACAACTGCATCAACAAGCTTAAGCAATCTTTCCCTTTTTAAAGCCATAGAAGATGAGTTATAAGCTTTGTATGCACCAAAACCAGTGACACCTAGAGCTCCCAAAGCAACAATCAACTTCTTATTCTTTTGAGTATAAACCAATTCCTTTTTTATTTGCTTCAAATCCATATAATTCACAGCCATACGTATGAAAATCTTCTAACTTTTGGACCCTGATTGCTGGACCTTAATTCTCAAAAGGGGTTGAAAGACAGATTTAATATGCCAAAAGTGGCTTGGCTTCACTTAGAATTGGCTTAATGTAGAAGAATGAGAAAGGGCTTTCTAGTTTGGGCAAGGACGGAGAATCTGATCCAGTAGAAACTATGCATGTACTGTGATAAGGACTACTTAAATAAGGACAACTGTGGGGGTTTCTGTACTTTCTTGATTGATCAATTTCAGCTTTCAGGTTTCATATAGAGTAGGTTGGGGTTATTTTCAAGATTGATGCGTAGATATTTCTTTTTGTAGTAATGGATAATTTGATATGGATGTAGGGTGCTTTATGTTTTTGCGTAGTAAACTGTGAATGACAAGAAATTGCAAATTTGAGAGGATAGATACGAGACGAGACGAGACGACGGTTGTTTTATTATGTCATCGTTGCTTAATTTATGGCCCCGCACGCGCCTACTCTGGGTCTCTGTTTTCTGAACAGTTAAGTCGGTCGTCGAACATTAATTGAATAGTGACTTAGAGTTTTCATTTGCGATGTGGCCCAAAGGAACTGATAGTATTACCTGCTTTAATTTGCTTTACGATATATATTTGCCACTGGCCAATGCTCTGGTAGAGTGTTGCAGGATATGTGTTATCAAGCTCTAATCAATATTATCAAGAAACACTTTAATTTTTCACAAGCAGGTCCGGAGCTACAGTAGGGTTTAAGAGGATTAAGCAGAATTCAATTCAATACCTTATGCCCAAACTTTATATTTCTATTAAAAAGTCTACTTAATCTATATTTATATTTATAATATCTATATTAAAAACATGAAAGCGTTTAGCGAAATATCGTTTTATTTTTAAAAACAACTTTCACAATAGATAAAATTGTAATTTAAGTTACTCTCCTAATATTTAGGACTTTGAAATCAATTAAAATTTTGCATATTAAATCTATCCTTATTAAACTAGGTAGGAAGTTCTAATATTAGAAATTAGTATCGATTTATATTTTACCTTATATAAATTATACTAATTGAAATACATACTTGAACGAGATTATAGGTGCCTTCATATGATTTCTAATTAAAGTGAAATATGAGGACATCAAGTCACATATTAAATTACCATTACTTAATACAAGAACGTCCAAATATGCATTAAAAATTCTTATTTTAATCATACAAATAATTAACTCATGTTCAATTAAGTATCCAAAATAATTATTTGATAGTATATTTAATATACTAAACCGTACACGCCTAAATCTATATTATAAAAATATGAAATCTTTATAGAAAATGTTAGGTGACTTTTTATCCGATAAAAATAAATTTTATATTGAATAAATTATAATTTAAATATCTTACTAATATTTAGCACTTCAAAATTAATTAAAATTTTACTTATTAAATCTTTTCTTATTAGAACTATATAAAAAGTAAAAGTATTTAGATCTTCAAAATAAATGATATATATATATATTTAGAACTTGAATGAACTATATAATGGGAGTTATGCCATTAATATTTATTAAGATCTAAAAACTTAAGGAACCTAGTAGGCTAAGGAAAAAAAGGAAATAATATTCATCAAATATGCCTTGAAATATAAACGTTCGTTCTTTGATGGTCAAAACTTCGAGTAATACGATAGATAATTAAATAATATTAAATGTCAGTTTGTTAGACTGACTCGACTTATAAGAAGAGTAATCACTAAGATTGAGAAAATAAAAAATACTCAAGCATCCTTAAGTAAATACAAAATTAAATAAATAAAATTTTATAGCTAACCGTAAGGGTGACTCAATAATATTAATGGTCTAAAGTCATACTATAATAAGAGGCCTTAGAATTATTTCATAAAATTCATGTACTAATATGACAATTTAAAAGGATTTACTTTTCCCTTTATAAATCAATCATAAGAGACAAGAAAAATAGCTTTTTAGAAGAAAAAAAGATAGATTGGCATTGCAAAGCTAAATTATTAGAAACATAAAAATGAAATGAATATAGTAGAGGAGGGAAAATCAAACCTGAAGAAGGAGATAAAAGTACTAATTAATAAGAGAGAAGAAAATTGTAATGACCCAATCAGTCATTTTAATTTTTAGAACCCTATTTTCCTAAATAAAATTTCTCGTATATGCTTTTATAATCTATGGCTTGCGGGGATAGTTGGTTCGGGATTTGGAAGTGTTTGGATTGAAATCGAAACACTTGGTTCCTTAAATTGACTTCGGTCAACATTTTGAGAAAACGACGCCGGAATAGAATTTTGACGATTCCAACAGCTCCGTATGGTAATTTTGGACATAGGAGCGCATTCGAAATTTTATTTGGAAGTCCGTAGTTAAATTAGGCTTGAAATGGCTAAAATAAGAATTTAAGTTTGAAAGTTTGACCGGGGAGTTGAATTTTTGATATCGGAGTCGGAATCTAGTTCTGAAAATTTTTGTAGCTCCGTTATATCATTGATGACTTGTGTGCAAAATTTAAGGTCAATCGGACTTGATTTGATAGGTTTCGACATCGAATGTAGAAGTTGGAAATTTTAAGTTTCATTAAGCTTGAATTGGAGCATAATTCGTGGTTTTAGCGTCGTTTTATGTGATTTGAGGTTTCAAATAAGTTCGTATGATATTTTAGGACTTGTTGGTATATTTGATTGAGGTCCGGAGGGCCTCAGGTGAATTTCGGATGCATAATGCATCAAAAGTTGGACTTAAAACAGCTGCTGCAATTTTTCTCTTCTGCTGGAAATTCTGAGCTGTGATCGAGCCCAAGATCGAGACCCAAGATCGAGGCCATGATCGAGGGTCATGATCGAAGGCAGGGCTTGAGGGTCATGATCGAAGGCCCAAGCTCGAGGGTCATGATCGAAGGCTCATGCTCGAGGGCCATGATCGAAGACAAAGGCTCGAGGGTCATGATCGAAGCCACGATCGAGGCCGAGGATCGAGCCCATGATCGAGGGCCGTGATCAAACCATGATCTAGGCCGAGGATCAAGGCCATGATCGAGGGCTGCCTGGGCAGAATTATAAAGGAGGGCATTCGTCCCATTCGCCATTTTTGACAAATTGGAGCTTGAGCAGAGGCAATTTTTGATAGATTTTCAAGGAAAGACATTGGGGTAAGTGATTCTAACTCAGATTTGGTCAATATACACGAATATATCATTGTTTTAACCATTTAATTAGTGTTTTGAGATTGAAATTTGGAAAATTTTAAAAATCTCATAGAAACGAATTTTTGAGATTTCGGTGGCGATTCGGAGTCAGATTTGAGTGAAACTGGTATGGTTGGACTCGTAATTGAATGAGTTATCGGATTTTGTGAGTTTTTCTGGATTTTGAGACGTGGGCCCGAATGACTTTTTTGAATTAATTTCGGATATTTTTTGAAACATGTAGTATTTTTTTATAGAATCGATTCCTATAATTTTTAGTGATTGTATCGAATTGTTTTGGCTAGATTCGAGCGAGAAAGAGTTGGATAATCATGGAAAAGGCTTTCTAGTAGATTAAATTAGAGTAAATTGAGGTAAGTCTCTTGTCTAATGTTGTGAGGGGGAAATTACACCATAGGTAATTAAAGTAATAATTGTTGCTAATCGTGGGGGATACGTACGCACGAGGTGACGAGAGTTCGTACATAGCTACTATTAATGCTAAAGTCCGGGTAGTTTAGGACTCAAAGCATAAATTACTTGTACAAATTGTATTCTTTATTTAATTAATATTATTTGATATATATATACACATACTTGTACAAATTATATTCTTTGTTTAATTAATATATATATATTGTGAATTGTTAGATAAAAATATTAAAAGATGAAAATCTCATATGCTTAATTTTCTGTTTAAATTAATTAATTATTAAAAATAATTATTCATCCTCCTGAATTTATCTTATAATGAATATACTCTCCTTCCGGAGGTATATAAGAAAATTTTCTCCTTTCTTGTGGAGCGGGCCGAACGTCTTGGCAGGATAGATGCATCTATGGATCACGCCACACGTCCCTCGGCAGTGTACACGACACTCTAGATCGGGCCGTACGACTTCGAAAGAAATCGTGCCTAATAATAATAATTGCACGATACTTTGATAGTTTAATGCAGCTTGTGAAGCTAATTGATAAATTAAAAATCTTTAAAATTTAAAGAATTAATTATCTCTACTTATTAAGGAAATTATTGTTATTCTTGTAAATGAGGCTAATTGATAAATTGGAAATTTAGTGGAATTGAAAGAATTTAATTAATATATTGAGAATTGTTGCATTTGAAGGAATTTAATTATTTTTGCTGGTTAAAGAACATCATTGTAAATTCTATAAATCATGTTGATCTAGATATTGCTATTTTTATTTTATTTATTATTATTGACTCTTAGTGAGTGTCAAAGTCAGTCATCTCGTCTCTACCACTTCGAGATTAGGCTTGATACTTACTGGGTACGCGTTGTTTACGTACTCATGCTACACTTGTTGCACTTTTTTGTGCAGGATCTGAGGCAGGTACTAGCGGAGGACCTATCATCTTACACCCACGTTATCCAGAGGCGTAGTGGTGAGCTATCTTTATGAGTCGTTCTGCAGCTACCAGTGTCTCTTCTTGTATTTACATTCTGTCTATTTTATTTCAGACAATATTTGAAGTTTTGTATAATCTAATAGATGCTCATACACTTGTGACACCAGGTCTGGGCACACACATTGGTAGAATTTAAAATTTTATTATTTTCTTGGATTTAAGTTAATCAGTATATTTTCTAATTTCTTTAATATTTCTAGAAAAATAATAAAATTACTTAGAAAATTATTCTGAAAATAATTGATATATGTTTAATTTATTTGTTGGCTTGCCTAGCTGTAGTGGTTAGTGCCATCACGATCTATAGGTGAAATTGGGTCGTGACAATATGGTATCAGAGCACTAGGTTTGCGTAGGTCTCACAAGTTATAAGCAGACCTAATAGAGTCTTGCGGATCGGTATGGAGACGTTTGTACTTATCTTCGAGAGGTTATAGGGTGTTAGGAAACTACCTTTCTTCATATTCCATCGTGCAATTAATGTAGTACTAAATATCCTTCTCTTATTCTCTCACAGATGGTGAGAACGCGCTCTAATGAGGTTCCAGACTAGGGAAGAGCTACTCCCCCAATTGCTAAAGGCCGAGGGAGGGCTCCAGCCCGTGGTAGAGGGCGAGGACATCCCAGGACTATTCCAGTTATGCCGCCAGTGGGTCCAGCAGAGAACTCCATTGTTGAGGAACAGGATGAGGTGCCTGTGGCAGAGCCGGCTCCGGTGGATTTCACATCTGCACCGGGATTCGAGGATGTTATGGGTCGTATGTTGCGGTTCATAGACAATATGACTCAGGCCGATTTATTTCAGGCAGACCCGACCATATCTCAGGTGAGCGGGGAGCACAGACCCCTACCGTGCAGGGTCATGGGAAGGCAGCTGCTATATATCAGACCTAGGGTGCACTACCCGTGGGTGGAGCCCAGCCAGTGGCAGCAGCTACACCTGAGCCCAGGCCAGCTGTAGCCGCTGATCCTCAAAAACTATTGGACAGATGGACTAGACTACTTCCTCCTTTCTTTGGGGGTGAGCGACATGAGAATCCCGAGGATTTCATTGATCGGTGCAAGGATAGACTGTACAATATGAGGATATCGGAGTCTCATGGGGTAGACTTTGCTACTTTTCAGCTAGAGGGCAGAGCCCCTAGATGGTGGTAGTCTTGTGTTCTTAGCAAACTAGCAGATTCTCCTCCCATGACTTGGGACAGGTTCACCCGTATTTTCCTGGACAAGTATATTCCACCCTCCCAGAGGGAAGAGTTGAGGTTTTAGTCTGAGCAGCTCCAGCAGGGTCAGATGTCAGTGACCGATTATGAGTCGAGGTTCTCTGAGTTATCTCGCCATGCACTTATGATACTACCTACTGAGGCGGAGAGAGTGCGGAGGTTTGTTGCGGGTTTACATACTAGCATTCAGGCCACTATAGCTCGAGAGGTTGAGATGGGTACTTCTTATGAGCTAGTCGTGGAGATAGCCCGCAGGATTGAGGGTGTACGTCAGCGGAGCTGAGAGCAGGTTATGAGAGATAAACGGTTTAGGTATTCTGGAGAGTTCAGAGGTGCTCCGTCTGGGGGCATAGGTCAGTTCGTGAGAGGGCAGTCCAGCAGGCCCCCATATCCAGCACCACTGCCTCCTCGAGGTGCTCCAGTGCGACCCTATCCCAGTGCTATACTAGAGAGTTCTTATCGCCTACCAGCTATTCAGGGTCCTCCCAGTGGGTATTCAGTTCCCCAGGGCCACACTCTGAGTCAGCAACCCATAGCACCGAAGAGTTGTTACGAGTGCGGGGATCCTAATCACATACGGAGATTCTGCCCGAGGCTTTGGGGTAAACTAGTGCAACAGGGTCAACAGCCAATGATTACCGGACCAGTTGCTCTACCAATTGTCCGACCACCAAGAGGTGGAGGACAGGTGGGTAGGGGTCGTCCTAGAGGTGGAGGCCAGCCAGTTAGCGCTCCAGCTCAGTTCTATGCTTTTTCGGCCAGACCAGATGCAGAGGCCTCAGATGCCGTGATTACAAGTATTATTTCTGTTTGCGGCAAAGATGCCTCAGTATTATTTGATCCAGGATCTACGTATTCATATGTGTCATCTCTATTTGCTCAGTTCCTGGGCGTTTCTCGTGAGTCCTTGAGTACTCTTATTTATGTGTCCACTACTGTGGGCGATTCTATTATTGTGAACCGGATCTACCATTCTCGTATTATTAGATTCTGTGGTTATGAAACTAGAGCAGATCTCCTATTGCTTGAGATGACCGATTTTGAAATTATTCTGGGCATGGACTGGTTATCTCCATATCATGCTATTCTAGATTGTCATGCCAAGACTGTTACCTTGGCTATTCCAGCGTTGCCTAAGCTGGAGTGGAAGGGTTCGTCTGTTAGTTCATTTAATCGAGTTATTTCTTTTATAAAGGCTCAACATATAGATGAGAAGGGTTGTTTAGCTTATCTAGCTTATGTTCGGGATACTACTGCAGAGACTCTTGCTATTGATTCAGTGCCTGTAGTTCGGGAGTTCTCTGATGTATTTCCTTCAGATCTTCCAGGTATGCCACCCGATCGTGATATTGATTTCTGTATTGACTTGGCTCCAGATACCCAGCTTATATCTATCCCATCGTATCGCATGGCTCCGAAATAATTGAAAGAACATCTTGAGGAGTTACTAGCCAAAGGGTTCAACAGACCGAGTGTATCGCCGTGGGGTGCACTGGTATTATTTGTGAAGAAGAAGGATGGAACAATGCGGATGTGTATTGATTATCGCCAATTGAACAAAGTCTCTATTAAGAACAAGTACCCGTTGTCGCGTATTGATAATCTATTTGACCAGTTGCAGGGTGTTAGGGTGTTCTCTAAGATCGACTTGAGGTCGGGGTACCATCAATTGAAGATTTGGTATCCGGATGTTCCGAAGACTACTTTCCGGACTGGATATGGTCATTATGAGTTTCTAGTAATGTCATTCGGTTTGACTAACGCCCCGGCAACATTTATGGATCTAATGAACATGGTATTCAAGACATATATTGATTCGTTTGTCATTGTCTTCATTGATGATATTTTGATCTACTCGCGCTGTAAGGAAGAGCAAGAGCAGCATATGAGAGTAGTCCTTCAGACGTTGCGGGAACAAAAGCTATATGCTAAGTTCTCCAAATGTGAGTTCTGGCTAGAGTCTGTAGTATTTTGGGGCATATTGTATCGGGTGAGGGCATTAAGGTTGATTCCAAAAAGATTGAGGCAGTTCAGAATTGGCATCGTCCCACTTCGGCGACTGAGATGAGGAGTTTTTTGGGTTTAGCAAGTTATTATCGTCGGTTCGTGGAGGGTTTTTCGTCTATTGCAGCACCTTTGACCAAATTAACCTAGAAGGGTGCTCTGTTCCGATGGTCTGATGATTGTGAAGTGAGCTTTCAGAAGCTCAAGACAGCATTGACTACAGCATAAGCGTTAGTGTTACCTTCCGGTTCGGGGATGTATACAATGTATTGTGATGCTTCACGCGTTGGCTTGGACTGTGTATTGATGCAGGAAGGGCGAGTTATTGTATATGCTTCACGTCAGTTGAAGCCCCACGAGAAGAATTATCTGGTACATGATTTGGAGTTAGCTGTGATTGTTCATGCTCTAAAGATTTGGAGGCATTATCTTTATGGGGTGTCTTGTGAATTTTATACTGATCATCGCAGTTTGCAACATTTGTTCAAGCAGAGGGACCTAAATCTGAGACAGCGCAGATGGCTTGAGTTACTAAAAGATTATGATATTACTATACTGTATCATCCGGGCAAAGCAAATGTGGTTGCAGACGCCTTGAGTAGAAAGGCGGAGAGTATGGGTAGTTTGGCTTTCATTTCA